>BQNB010016060.1:0-65553 GCA_026074375.1 Tanacetum coccineum
GAATAGATTTAAGCTTATCAATTCTTCCAACACGGTCTCTAGTATATGTGCGTACTAGGTTTTGTTGATTCCAAGGTATCAAAACCAGCAAAGGGGAAGGAATAGATATATAAGAAAGATAATGAGTACACGTGATAGAATTCATGCCCTATTCTCATTTTAGGTCATTCTGGAAAGACAAATGTCATAACTGCACAAAAAACCAATGTTTAACTTGTTACTTTGGGGTGAAGTATTTCAACTACATGGGAGTAGAGATATCTTGTGATTTCAATTATGCATCATTTAAGATATTAGGGGGAAGTGTTGTAAGAAGATTTATTCTTAGCGTGAGAATATTGGTTACTGATTCAATAAATGCTTCCTCAAACGGTTAATCACTAAGCTTATTTTTTTAAAGAGAGTAGAATTAGTTGACAAAAGAGGTACACAAAGGTTTGATAAGTATGATGATTCCTTAAGATAGTCAGTATTCTGTAGAAAGAAACGAGTACATTTATGACTTAGTTGACTTAGGTGTTATCATTTCGACTACTTAGAGGGAATAATTATGACATCTGGGACTTAGTTGACTTTTGTGTTACAATTTATATCATCACTATCGTGTAAGGAGAAATACGGACATCTGGGATTAATTGACTTTGGTGTTACGGTTTCGAATGAGTTGTGTACTTCATATATTTGGGCTTTATATATCAAGACTGCTTGATGCGGCTGGCACATCTGCTTTGAATCTACTCAAGAAAGGATTGCTGGTTCGGGGGGAAGCTAAAACAACTTCCAAATGGAGATTATTCAGATGGACTACAGATTGCTGACATGGACAGAATGACTTTGTCATTTTTGATTTGAATATTTCCAGGTCCTGTCTCATACATAATCTTATGAATATATAAATGTGTAGTGTAGACTTAAACATAGGCTTATATAGTGTTTTAGTATGAATTTTCAAGAATTTCTTAGTAAATTCAAAAAATTTCAAATCAACGTACTCACACACCATATAATACCCTCATAATTTAAGGGGGAGCATTAAAAATGTTCCTAATGCGGCTTGTTAATAATTGGACATTCTTTCCCCGAAAGCAGTTATATTTGAATCAATTGATATCTAAAATATCAAGAGATTTAATATTTTTGATAAGGGGAGAAAATGTGATTAAAATATATGGCTAATAATGTGATTTTTAAGATCTCAAGTGTACGCTTTCCCATATATGTGCTAAACTCTTTCGATTAATCGATGCACATATGAAGGGGGAGCAAATGGTTACGTGATTGGCTGAAATGTGGAAGTACCAAAGACCGACCATTTATATTACTGTATTGGAGTTATAAGGTGGTTAAGTTTAGGTATTCATTCCCATGATCCAGCCAGAACTGGAGGGATCTACCCAGGGATATTCCACTAGATAGTGTAGAAGTCCTTAGGTATGAAAAAAGGAGTAAAGTGAGATTAAGGGAAAAGTGCCGACTGAGATGGAGCTAGTACTGGAACAAACCCAACAAGGTACTAGTTATGAAGTCTTGGTAAGCGCTAAAGGGGTTGAAGAATTAAAAAGAAAAGTTAAGATAGAAGCCCTCCTTATACTTAGGCAAAAACCGGGTCAATACATCTGCTGTCAAGAATCACAAAGATGATTGCTGACATTGAAGACTGACATCATGGACCTAGTGATGCAATGCACAACCCTCCTTAGCCAATTAGAATCTCTCAAAAGATTTATGTTTCATTTCTCATAGAGATTACACGCATTTCTATCAACTTTCTTACTCCGAGTTAGTTGGTATTGAAAAGGTGGTAGTCTGCTCCATCCTCCGATCACTAAACCAAAGTGCACTATTGAGTTTATAGCCAAAAGAGATCATCCATAAATCTCAATAGGACACTTGTCAAAATTATGCTTGCTATCTCACACAATGTGAATAACTAGAAATATATAAAGAGTCCTACGCATTATCCTTGTTGTTACCCATAAAGATTCTAGCCTAAAACATACTATCCGGGGGTCGGGGAGCATAAAAGAAATAGATAGCCATATTATTAAGAGAGAAAAGTAGAGAGGAAAAGATGTGTATGGTTTCTAGAGAGAGAAACACACATACTTTATGTTACAAATGATTATCCTCTACCCCTCCATAGAAGTATGGAGGGGATATATATAGCCCGGGACACGATCTACTTACGACACTTGACATTTCTAGTCCATGCGTGTCCGGCTAATGTAAACTAATGTAATTATGTATTAGCCGACATATTTTAAGGCTAACAATCTTCCCCTAATATGTGGGCATACAAAATTACCTACAATGTTCCTAAAAGTACAAATACAACAAAATAAAATGACATTCAAGGTGCTTCCAATGCTGAAGATGACGTCTTTGTCTTCGAGTCTTGATACTTGTACTCCAGCTTGGATCTTCTATGTCTTGACTTGTAATGGGACCATTATATTATGCATGAGTTGGATTAACTTCCCCCCAATTCATGATGCATGTCTTGAAAAGCTTTCTTCATATACTCCTTTTTGGCAAAGTTTTTGAATCAGCTTTCCCCCAAACCAACATCCATATCTTGAGCAGATTATGAAACATTGATGTAGCTCAAGCAATCTTCTAACATTGACATTTATAGTGCACATCGGAGTTTTGTAGAAGAATCATCCAATATTTGAAGTACACACTTTATCCCTTTCCTGAAGTTGAGACCGTAGCACCAGAATCAATTAAGATCCGGAAATGCGATTTTCTTCCTCCAGAATAGTGCTGATGTGAGTTGCTACACCAAAGTCAACTAAGTCCCGCGTGTGAGCAATTGACATTTAAAGAGCCATCCTTCACGTGTGTACATCTTACATCAACTAATACTGCTTTTATACTGTATCATGACATTTGGTTTTGGTGAATATCTATTTGGGGGAACATGCAAGAGATCAGCAACAAATCTTCTCGCGCTTGTAGAATACTTTACACACCATACTAAGTGAAGTAGCATATAATACTTCCCCCTGGAAGTTGACCTGATAACATCAAATCATCAAAGTACACGTATTCCCCCATGATAGTTTCAAACTCTCGGAAGCATCATTGACGTGTATAACCATATACTCGAGAAGTTCTTGTTTTAAGCAAACATCTTGAAAAGTTATGAATGACATTGAAGGATTTAGAAAGATTTTTCTTAGAATGTGAAGTACCATTTGACGTTTTGTAGCTTTAAATATCCTGTGAGAGTTACTAATTACATCTTAACCTTTTACTCTCTGGCTAACTTTCCAACCTTGCATTCTGTCAGCTATTGTTGTGACCACTTGGTGAAGTAAACTCGATATACCAAACTTGAAAATGAAGTAAGATCCCCAAATTTGTTACTTAAGCTTGCACTATTGTTGATTGACGACCGATGCAGAAGAAAGCCTCTAAGTACCCTATACTCCTCTCACAAAGTATATGAAAAGTACAACACCTCTTGAAATTATCCACATCTGCATCTGTGTCTGACACTGAGTACTACAATGTAACTCCTTTAAGTGATAGTTATCCAGCTCTTCAATCAACCACCCATTGACTGCTGGAAACTAGATACTCTAAGTCTCAATCATAATTGTATACGTTCAAGCAAGTCATCAATCGATAGAGGGGGTTTAGGCAAAAGAGGTAGACGGAAGTCTCGATAATGAAATAAGTAGACGCCTTCATGAAACCCATTTCAATCTCAAATAAGGGATACCAAATTAACTCCATGATCACTTGACATTAAAGTCCAAATCTATAGTTCTTTTGACGTTTTAGTGAATCTTTAATGATCGTTTTAGCATTAAGTGTTGTGTTTGCTTTGGTGTTGTGGAAGGTGTTTAAGTTTGGTTCTAGGCGAAATTAGGGTATTAGGGTATAAATCGTCTCCAATTTTGGCATAAATTGGATCTCAAAAGTGTATACACGGGATTTTACAATTCCTGATAAAACTGGGAAAATAAGTTAATATTTCACAGGATTTTACAAATAAAAAAAACCGTATAATTTACCTAATGGAGATTTGTATAATTCACCCAAGAGAAGTGTATAAAATTCCCAAAAAAACAGTGTATAAATCACCTGTGTAAAATCACACGTATAAATCACATGTGTTAAAACACACGTATAAATCACCTGTGTTAAAACACATGTAAAAATTGCCTGTGTTAAAAACACACGTATAAATCACCCGTGTTAAAACACACGTATAAATCGCCTGTGTTAAAACCAAACGTATAAATCGCCTGCGTTAAAAACATACGTATAAATCACCTGTGTTAAAATACACGTATAAATCGCTTGTGTTAAAACCAAACGTATAAATCGCCTGTGTAAGTACACGTATAAATCGCCTGTTGTAGAAAGAGTGTATAAATCGCCTGTTGTAACGTATAAATCGCCCAAAAATGTTCGAAACCCAAAACTCAAAAATCTTAAAAAGACACAAATTTTGATGTTTTTACCCAAAATTTTTTGTACTTCTTAACCATCTAAGACTAGTAGAAGCATAAAAACACAAACTTTATGGGTTTTAACACAAAAAATTAAAATCAAGATTCTTAGACCAAGACTATTTTTGAACCAAAAAAACATAAAAGATCAAGATTTTGATGTTTTTCAAAGGATCTACTTGTACTTCTAGCCTCTACTAAGGTAAATAAACAAGAAAGTTGCAAGCTTTTGCACAAAATAGACACCAACCAAACAAACCTGTGGGTTTTGGCTTAAAAATATGCCACGAAAAGCTTAAATAAGCTCGAACAACACCCCAAAATGCAAAGCACGAACACAAAACGCCCCTAGGCTCTGATGTCAATTGTTACCCCAAAACGCCAATCCCAGGGATTTGTGGGCAATTGGTTACACCTGTACAGATTCTTGCCCTTTTTTCCTAATACTTTTGATCCGGAGTGGTCGGGGAGGATTAATAAGAGATTAGAGAGAGCACATATTATAATGAGTGAATAATGTAGACCGAGGGGAAGATGTGTGTGGGGTTTTAGAGAGTGGAATAAACTCTCACACTTATGTTACATATGAGTTATCCTCTACCCCTACTAAGATGTATGGGGGGAACCCATGAAGATTCTAGCCTAAAACACACGATACGGAGGTCGGGGAGGATAAAAGAAATAGAGAGCCATATTATTAAGAGAGAAAAGTAGAGAGGGAAAGATGTGTGTGTGTTTTCTAGAGAGAGAAACACACACACTTTATGTTACAAATGATTATCCTCTACCCCTCCAAGAAGTATGGAGGGGATATATATGGCCCAGGATACGATCTACTTACTACACTTGACATTTCTAGTCCCAGTGAAGATATGGAGGGGATATAAATGATTATCCGTATTAGCCGACATATTTTAAGGCTAACACTTGTGATTTTGCCAGAACATCAGAGTGATACTCAAGTAATTACAGTGAAGATGGAAATCCTGCTTGAGCCAACATCAAACAAGCTCATGGTAGGTGACTTGGGCGACTCTATATTAATCAAACTTGTGACAACTGGAAAGAAACGATGGTATGATTCTTAATGAATCAAACTTGTTCCAATATATGAATTAACTATTGATGATGAACTTTTGAAATGATTAACACTCTCGATGTGTTACAAAACCACTTTAGCAAGTGACACGTCGATTGATTTTTTAATCAATTTCTATTTCAATCGGTGAGATAGTCACTCGCTGGTTCACTCTTATCGTGTTGTCTGCGTTGAGACGTTCCGGTAATGAGAACATGCTGAGTTTGATGAATCTAATACATATGTGTTAGAAAGATTCGATACTTTGGCTGGAAATCCTGCCAAGGAGATTGTTCTTAAATTGAATCTACCAGATCACAAGTTGATCCTCACAGATTTGAAGGTTACTCCAACTAAACATAAGTGAATGACAAAGCCATATTTGTCCCCTGCTTTATTACTAACTGTTTTAATGTAGGATTTTTAAAGATAGAGGTTAAGGTACCTGATTCCAGCTGTCTCAAAGATTCATAACCACATGCTCATACTCAACAGACAAATATAAAGACATCATGAAAGCTCAAGTACATGTTTCAAGACTTCTGCTACTCTGATACCGTACACCCTTCTTGAAGCGGCGAAGTGTTCAATTTAAAGAACTTCAAGAAAAATGCATTATTAAAGCTTTTCAAGTTATTAAATCAAGAAAGGTATGAGCATCTCAGTCCAAAAGTTACGAGTTCACAAGATGGCAAAGTTTACAAGATGGCGAAAAGATATTATGCTTGGTTGATGATCTCAAGGTGCTCAAGCTCACATAGTCACATACAATTCAAGACAATGGAACAAGCTCAAGCCTAAAGTCAATGATCACTACGCCATATTCACAAGAAAAAGAAAAGAAAAAGAAGTCTGCGAGCACAAGAACGAAGACCTTCATAGTATGCTAGTTTTAAGTTTTTGTAAAATGGAGTGACCTCCCTTAGGGGGAGATTGTTTGGAACACGAAAGTGTTGGTCACTTACATAGATAATTGTAGTTAGCTCGTTAAGTTAATATTTGGAAACCTACTTATGAAGTTAGCTAAAATCCCATGGACAAACCCATGAAGGCCCAAGCCCATGTCCAAATAGTAGGTATTTATACCCTTTCCATGCCATGGAAAGGGTGGTTGGTTGTTCATTTTCACACACACTTAATGCATTTTCTTTTCATGATTACTTTCTCTCTCTAAAGTGTTCATCCAAGCACTCTCTCTCTAAAACTACCTCTCTTTCCCTCATTAAGTATGTTCTTAGATAACATTCAATTTTTAATTGTTTGCACGAGTCTGTCTTCCCAGACACTCCATACGACGTATCGAACCCCTCTGGATAGGTCGTATGGATGTGTCTGGACATTACCAGTCTGTAATTTAATTTCTAGTACTTTGAAATTTTTTAATTGTTTTTACAAGAATCATACGGCGTATCCTTGGGTTTGGGATACGGCGTATTGATCCCTATAGAGCAGTGTGTTTAATTGTTTTCCTGCATTGTAACCATTGTATAACCGAGAAAGGAATTGCACTTTTGTCTTCTAATATTTTGTCTTCATGACGTTTGAACAACACAGTTCAAGCATCGAACCTTAATGTCAAATGAAGTTTGATCACAACAAATCAAGCCTCGAACCTTAATGTCTAATGACGTTTGAACAACACGGTTCAAGCCTCACTCCTCAACTTCAACAAAAGTTTCTATAGCTGATATGATAATCATTACGTCAATGATAGAGTTGGAAAGTCTATTCGATCATTTGTTCGATGAATATTTCAATGGTGAAAATCAAGTTGTTTCAAAGTCTTTCGCTGTTACACTGCTGATGCATCCGATAAACGTCAACAACAACCAGATTCAACTTCATCAACTTCAACTCTAGCAACATCTGTTACTGTTGATGGAAACTTCGACTTGTAATTATTTTTATTTTTCTCTTTATTTTGATTTATAAATATTTTTGAAAAAGAAAATATAAAAATATAAAACTAACAAAAAGAAAATAGAAAAATATAAAATCTAGAAAAAAAATTTATTTTTGAACTTTTTGGGTTTGTGTTTCGTTGGATAAAAAAGCGAAACAGCCGAGAGGATGATGATTTTAAAATTAATGATTATGAATAATTCTATATGAGATTTGAGTCTTGTGAGATTAACCATATTGGGTATCGACCCAGAAATTTTCTCTTATGAAATTAACATACAGGAATCGTATGAAGAGATAGTATACAGGATAATTAAAGTGGATAAAGAGACATATCCAACACCTAAAGAAAAAAGGGTACATTGGTGTGAGGCAATTTTGCAAGAAAAAGAGAATGAGCGCTAGTATTGGGCATCTTGTGATCCGAACAGTAACGTATGCGATGGAGGAGGTTTACCAATTAACAAAGAGAAACGTTATTGGGAAAGCAAAAATGACAGTGAACGGGAGGAGATGAATGGGAAGACTAAGCTTAAAAAAAAAAATGAGTTAAGAAAAATGAAAATAAGATTGGAAAATATGGCAAGATAACCAGGGAGGAGAATTCCAAGATCACAAGAGAAAAAGTTCGAGAGGAAGAAATGCCAATGAAGGGGAACTCGAAGAGCTGGATGAAATTGCGGGAAAGATAAAGAAAACACAATAAAGGGGGCTAGTTCATAATAAATTAAACTATGATTGGTCTAACAGTACAATGAAGATGAAGACACTTGGAGGAATACTAATAACTTAATCCAAGATCATATGAAAGGATTCGATAACCTTAATAACAAAGCTTATAATAAGAAAAGATGTAGATTACTTAGATTAATCTATGAGGAACCCCCCCCCCCCTGTCATACCCTGCTAAGGCGGAAACGCAGGGCGTAACACGACAGGCATCATCACAACACATTGATGTCAACAATAGAGAATAACTATAATGCATTTAAATAAAACCAAAGTGTTATGATGACACCTGACATAAGAGGGGTCTTGCATTGAGGTTAATCATAACACTACAATACATAGACATAAATAAATCCCAACAATAACAACATCAATATTCAAAATATCCAAAATATAAAAGTATACAATAAAACTCTTGTAGGAAAGACTCCACATGCAAGATCCTAAGGTCTCTCTAGGTGATGGTGAGACTCCAATAGGTATGAGTTAACCAATCCATCATAGAGAATCTTATGTTGATTAGTAGTTCGATACGACTGACTTCTCTTTATCTTCTCTATAAGAATCTTCTTTAGCTCGAATTTAGTTAAAGATTCTGCAATGGCATAAGAGGATTGGGGTTGAGAAGAGGATTGAGCTGAGATGACTGGAGTTTACTCAAGTGTTTCCTTTAATGTGCTTTGAATCATTGGAGTGGCGAAGTCAGATACTGCCTTTGGTAGAATCTTTGACAGATGATTCTTGACTTCATTTGTAACTGACTCTTCAATGAACTCCTTGTACTCTGCTTTCTTTACAGTCAGTTCCTTTTTGAGTCCTCGTGTGTGACTAAAGTACTTTCTGAAGTTTCGAACTCCTATGTTTGCTCCTAAGAGATGCTTGACTATGAATGTTACTTGGGAGTTGTTTATGACTTACAAGAATACTACAGAAGGGATCAGATTGTTTAAGTTCTTATACATCCTTTTGAAGAGAATGATATTTATGGAGAAAGGAATCAATTGCTTTGAAGTTGATAACTAGAGCAGCTGGATCTTCTGTGGCTGGAACTGGTGGAGTAGATGGTAGTTATTATGTTGGTTCAGGAATGACTGACACTTTGACTTCATAAAATGGTTCATTCTGAACTAGAGGTTCATCTTGTTGGATTTCAATGTCCATCGAAGAAGTAATCTCTTTATCAGCATTTTTAGGAATAGTACCAATAAGAGACGCATTAGGATAGTTGACTAGAAATTGATTACCAAAATTCAAAGAGATCAAGTGACTGGATGTGGACTGTAGAAATTCTGACTTCTCTTTATTTGTCACTAAGTCAGGAACTCCCACTTCAGCTTCTTTAGCTCTATCATCTCCTTTGGGTTCATCTTCAGTCTTTGATCTGTCAAACCTTTAGTGGTAAATCTTCTTCATGTCAAATTAGTTAGTTTCTTCTTCTACTATTTTAGCAACAGCTTTCCTCCCTAGTTATCCATGATCGTCAGAGCTGATTCCATTCTTTCATCATCAGTGTTGGTAATATCAAAGCTCTTGTCATCGTCATCAGATTCTTCTGCATTTTCTTCATCAACATTCTCTTCTTCACTAACACTTTCTTCGTTATTATCTGCCTCTTCACTGACACTTTCTTCCTCATGCTCTTCCTCTTCATTGACATCATCTTCGGCAGAGTATTTTTTCAGGTTCTTAAAAAAATTCGGTTGATTTGATTTTAAGGTTCTTACAAAAATTCAGCAGAGTATTTTTTGCATACTTTGTCACAAACCGTGGCCAAATATCCCCTGTATTGACACAAACCGCGGCCTAGTGTAAATACACAAACCACGGTGTAGTATGTTTTACACATTCCGCGATAGAATATGTTTTCACATTCCGCGGCATAGTGAGATTACACATTCCGCGATGTAGTAAGATTACACATTCCGTGATCATTTATAACCTACACATTCTGCGAAGAATAGATAACTACACAAACAGTGGTCATAAACGTTTACACATTTCGCGGCCAACAAACAAGAACACAAACAGCGACCATAACAATTTTGACACACAAATTTGTTAACAACATTTGAACATGCATATCTGAAACCTAGGCCTTTAAAACATATTCAAACACAAATTCAACCATATTAACAACAAAGAACACCTCATGAAAAAATTTAGGGCAATTCGAGCAATTTATTAAGAACATCATCATGAAATATTTTGGCAAGAGGGATAACGGGCATTTTTTGCGAGAGACTAGGGACCAAACAAACCACACAAGACCATATTAGCACATAGAGCAACATAACTAGCATCCTTTTTGTGTCTATTTCGAATCCCATAAACACACATAATCATGGAAATTGTTCTTTTCTTTGAAACAAAAAGTAGTAGCACATTCACTAACATCGAATATATCTTAAAAACTCAAACTCATAATCATTTAAATCCTACAACCCATTTCGGGCATAATTCGATCACAAGAATCATCATAACTCACGAATGAGTTAGAATTAATCATAACCGATTCACACACATGATTATCACTCCCATACGAACAAACCCCCCATTTAATTTAGACTTTAACACAAAAAAAATTCTTATGAACCCTAATTCAAAAAACTAAGGTTTTTGAAAAATTTATTATGAAATAATCTAATTCCTTCAAAAGGGTTACTGTTTAGATGATTGTGATCAAATTTTTATTATACCTTGAGGCTTAAAATCGATTCTTGATATGTGTTTGAAGGTTGTGCATGGGTGTGGAGTATAGAGGAAGGAAGACACAGAGATTTTTAAACTTTTGATTTTATAAAAAATTGTGTCCCGTATTTTGGTGTTTATCAGAATTTGGATTTTGTGGCTTTGGCAGTTTTAGTCCCTGAGGTTTCTTAAGGTCTTCATTTCCTTTTAACAACTTTCCTAAGACTTAGGTGTTTTAGGGAAATGACAACATTAGTCCTTCTAGTTGCAAACTCAAATGCTAAGTCCCACATTTTGCATTCTAAGCCCAAAAGGTTGAACAAAATAATAACTTAAGCCTAAAGAGTTAATTATTAGAACTCCCTTTAAGAACTGATCGTTATAGTTTCAAAAACCTTACCGTTTATTTTTGTGATTTAATTATGAAGATCATTTTTAAAAGACTTATGGAAACCACTTCCTCCCACTATCCCCCCTCTAATAAAGTCTTCGATTTCTATTTAAAGATAAAGAAATAGACATTGTTTGAGTGATAACTTCTCTTCTAGAATATTTTTCTGATGAAAATTAGAAATACTACTGATTTTATTTTAAAAAATCAACACTTTTATACCACATGAAATAAGATTTCTCTTATTTTTACAAATAAGTGCACTGACACGTACACTTATTTTCTAAATGCACGGGTTATGTAGCAAAGTATACACAAGCCTTTGTATGAATGTTAAGTAATTCATACCTGAGAAAAATTATTTTCCCGTTGTGAGATTAAGTTATCTTTTTAACGATAAACTTGCTTGAGGGTTGCTTTCTGAAATAACAGCAAGCCATTGACATGTTTTGAAAGATATTTACAACTTTTGCTTGAACTTCATTTACAACACTGTGTCATTATTGAATGACATTTCTAAGGCCATAAATGTTATCGATTCCAAAAGACATGTCATAATTACATATTTTTGTATTTTCTTTTTGAAATATTTTATAAGAATGAAAAAATCTTTTTTGTTTTTATATTTTCTTATTTACATATAGTACATAGGATATGTAAAGAGTTACCATCATTACTCTTCCTCTTCTTTAGCCAGAATTTTCAAAGTCTCGCGAGACATGCTTTTCATACCAAGCTTTTCTATCAAGAAGTTGAATCTTTCTCTGTGGTTAAAGCTTTGGTGAAATGTCGTAGTTGATTATTCAGTTCTAACGAAGTAGAGTTCCACAACTCTATTTTCCACTTGCTCCTTAATAAAGTGGTATCTCACATCTATATGCTTTGATCTTGAGTGTTGAACATTGGTGAAAAATAAAGCGATTGCACTCTTGTTATCACAGTATAGAGGAATGTTATTGAATTTAAGCCCCAAGTCTGTTTTAGTTTTGATCTCTCTATAAGAGTTGAGCACACACCCAGATAAAGCTATATATTCAGCCTTTGTAGTAGAGATAGCAGTGATCTTTTGCTTTTTGGATACCACGGACAAGTACCTTCTCCCAAGAATTGTGCACTTCCAGATGTGCTTCGTCTAGTATCTTGACACCCGGCGTGGTCTGCATCTGCATATGCTGTTAGAGTAATGCAAGAATCTTTCGAATACCAAAGACCCATATCAATGGTTCCTTTCAGGTATCGAAAGATTCGCTTAACTGCATGTAGGTGCTTTTTCGGTAGGCTTTTCCTGATACCAGGTACACATGCACACTACAAATACGAGGTTTGGTCGGCTGAAGAAAGATACATTAAAGTGTAAGAACCAAACATACCACGGTAATGTGTAGATCGACTGGTTTTTCTCCTGTAGATCTTCATACCAGTTACTTTTGTCCCTCAAAAAAGGGTGTCAACGGAATCACTAAATAGCATAACCATATTTCTTTACTATTCACGAGCATAATTAGATTTGGTTAATAAAGATGCCTTCTAGGACTTTGAGAAATGACCTCAGCATCATTTGTTACAAACAGCGTAACCACACCATCACCTTTATTCCTTAACATATAATTTTTAAGAAAGATAAGTATCTGGTCAGCATTACAAGTGTAACTTGACGATAAAAAACGGGGTGGGGTTTTATTTACGCCGTAACATCAATTAACCCGGGCGAATGGGAAACCACATCAACATTGTTACGGCGTAATGTGTTCATAACTATTATGTCGTAACACCTTTGATACTTATAAATAGAGCCCTCACTCGGCTCATTCAAGATCATTCACCTCCTCCACTCACAACACAATATCAAGGGGTGAACCAAGCCTCCAAGACCCGAAGTATTCCACCAGAACTCCAAAAGAGAAGTTACTTAATCTATTCTTGTATTTAATCGTTAAAAAATACTTACTGTAAGGAACATGATTATTCAATCCATGATTTTTTCATTCATTCTTGCTTTACTGTTACCATGAGCGGCTAAGCACTCCTAGTGCTGGCCTAGCCATGTATTTACTATTGTTATGATTGATGTTTCTTGTTTAATTATGGTTTTATTGGATATCCTTATAGCCTTTCATTGATCCATGGGTTTTGGTAGTATAGAGGAAGGCTTAGATCTTGTTAGTCCTGTTATTAGACTTATGTTAGATATTGATAAAAAGACTCGGTCACCCCGTTATTTTACTATTTATTATAGCTCGTACTTTAATAATTAATAGTACGTTTTTCGGTTTTAAGTCAGGTACGAATACCCGGTATATTGTAAGTACTATATATAGCCTCTTCCAACTTTGGAAGAGGCAAGCTAGTCATAATTTCATTTACAAAGAAAACACTTTCTCTCTCTAGAATATATTCTCTCTAGTGTTTCTCTCTCTAGAAACTAGCCAGATCCAAGAATCGACCCCGTGTTATGATATAGGATATACTAAAAGGCTTGCAAATACTTAAATTTACAACCGGTTTAATGTCGGGCATAGATTACTTTATATCCATGCTATATGGGAGTAGAGTCATACAATGGTGATAGGGAGCTAGTCGCCTGATCTTTCATCTCAATCAACGACTACAGCTCTTTCAAATAGAAACCGGTCGTGTTGAGGGGGAAGTGATGTGAAAAAAATTCTAGGAGGGTTAACAAAGACTGATGGGTTGCTATAAAAGTCTAATCTTAGATTGGTTGTAGCATTCTACTGGGTTAATATTTGAAGGGATTTAATTAATTTAACTCAAAAGGTCCCAAAGTTCTCTATTGTATGAAATGTTTAGGGTGTAACAAGCATTTGCATCTTTGTTTCCTAAAGCCTTATTAACCATAGGGACTAAGTTGGCCAATTGCCTAATCTTAGACAATGCCTTAGAAATCTTACAACAAGAAATAAAAGAAGATGGACAACCAAAGGGACCAAATTTGCCATTATGTAACTTATGAGTATAATAAGCGGCGAGTGCCATTTAGTCAAAGTTACAAAAACGGTCAAAGATAAAAACACACACAACACTCGCAACACGCCACCAATCGAAGTCACAAATCGCCGATTTCAGTGTTTCTTGCAAAGGAATCTTCGAACTTAATCTATATCACCTATATATGATGGGGATCGATCGAAACACATCAAAAGGTGTAAGAAAAATAGATCTAGGTCTTTTAGATGTAAATGCCAATGTTAGTTAGAAGATGTGAATTAGTTACTGGGGATTGATCAATGGTACATATATTAAGTTTGATGTGTGTATTTTCCATCTCAAACATAAATGAATGATTCGAGCCCAAGATTCTTTAGTGTCGGTGACTTGTAGAAAGAAAAAAGTAGGATGTAATGTGAGTCTATGCGTAGGATAGCCTAGGCATGGCCTTAGGGAATGTGTAATTAGTGTTGAAAAAGGAGGTGCGGGGTTTGAATTTTAAGAAAATAGTCTGAATGGCGAGTTGCGTATATTCTTAACGGCGAGTTGGTTATTTTATTATTTATTAATAATTTCTCTCAACCCGCTGGTCCTAAACAGCGGGTTGCCTAAGCAGCGGGTTGCCTAAGCAGCGGGTTGCCTAAGCAGCGGGTTGACAACAGCGAGTTGTCATACGGCGGGTTGACAACAGCGAGTTGCCTAAACGGCGGGTTGACAACAGCGAGTTGCCTAAACGGCGGGTTGACAACAGCGAGTTGTCATACGCCGGGTTGTCAACAGCGAGTTGCCTAAACGGCGGGTTGACAACAGCGAGTTACATAAACAGCGGGTTGCCTTATGGCGGGTTGTCTAACAGCGGGTTGTCAAAACAGCGGGTTGCCATAATTTTTTCTATTATTTTATTCCAACCGGTAAACTGCCGTCTCTCGGCGGTTTGGTCAAATATTCGCGGCGGTTTGCTCAATTCTCCTAACGGCGAGTTGGCATTCTGCCTAGCGGCGGTTTGGGCTAAATTTCATATTTTGACCCATCTGTGCCCAATAATCTATCAAGGCCCACTCGAATGACCCAGTTGTTTTTCTAAAACCCATCCGGGCTTAGTTAACAAGTGATTGATCCTGTTGGATAATTAGTAGATTTTAATCAAACCAGAGTTACAACTGTTTTAATCAATCATGCAGTTACATGACTCTTATCAATGCTAACGTTCTCTCTAACTTCGTTTCTCTGCAATATTTGTCCTCTTTGTTAAATGCTCTTTTGGAGAATACGATGGCAGAACAAAATGTTCCCGCTCAACCTCCTACAAGAACAAATGAGCAGATTGTACCTCGCTCTCAGTGGTTAACTATCGGGAAAAGCAACCTACTTTTCAATGCACAAAAGATTCAAAGGAACCCCATCTTCAGATATCGTGGACCATCCTGAGTAATACCAACTTCTTCCAAGGTTCACTGCCTCAGCCAATTGTTTCCTGCTATCTACCTGCAAAAAAAAGAAAAAAAAAAAATTCAGGAAACGATTCATTATAACGAGAAGACTGGGGTTTATAGTTGTCAACTTGATGAACAATGGTTCGATCTAAGTGCTGATCTTCTCAGAAAGGCATTAGCGATTACTCCTGTCAACCCAACTCACCCATTTGAGTTACCTCCCGTCTGGTGACACGGTGATTGATTTGTATTATGAGCTAGGATATCCTGAACCGGTAGAAGTTGTCTCCAGTATACGGACAAATTATGTGTATCAACCTTGGAGGGCAATTCTATGCTTGCTCAACCAGTGCTTGACAGGAAAGACTTTTGGAAGTGACAAACCCAGACACCTAGTTCTGCAAATGCTGTGGGGAATCGTCACTCAAACTAATGTTGATCATGCAGAGCTGATAAGTGAAGGAGTTTACTCAAGGGATCCAGACATTTTTCTCACACAAAGCAAGCCACAAAGCCAGTCTGAAGACCCAAAGAAGAAAATAACATCCTCTCTCATCCCATATGGAACGGTTTCCAAAGTGATAAACTATTAACTTGGCAAGTAATAACAACATCCATCGACGTCCTGATTTTGCTGGTCATACACACTGGAATGATTATGCTTAAAAATCTCACGTTGTCCCTAAAGGTGAGTCAATTGAAGTGTTTTGGAATGGAAATTCCCGATCCCCTAAACTGAACCATTCAACAATCCTCTTAATTACCCTATATCAAAACATGGTTGCTGGAGAATACAAAGAAACCCCTCGAGAAAAGTGGCACGCATGCAACCTGCAACAAAGCGTGCTATACCCAAGAAGCCTACAACCACCACACAAGTCAAACAAACCAAGCCAGCTCCTCCTCCCTCAAAGAAACCTTCCAAGCGTAAGCTTCCACAGAAAGTTAGAAAGGGGAAGCCCACTTTCCAACTTGTTGACGAAGATGATGAAGCTCAACAAGAATCCATCTTACGAAAAGTAATGATCGAACTCGAACTAGCAGAATAGTTGGTAAACACCTCAAGAAAAGGGAGAAGGAAAGTCGATAGATGCAGACCTGGAAAGAGCTATCAAGCTTAGCCGTGGATCCAGCCTTTCAGCCACAAGGTCAGGCACCAGATGAGGAGTAAGATCAGGGATCCATGTCAGAAACAACTCCCAAACTGCATAAAGTATTGGGAAAGGGAAAGGCCATTGTATCTTAAGAACAAGAATTTGCGCATTCCCTATCGATCCTGTCTAAGAAGAACAGAACCCCAGATCATTAATCCTTGCTGGCCGTGATCAAACTCCTCCTGATTCGACAACTGGACCATCTTCACAACATGAGATGACTCATCATAAAAAAAAAAAGAAAAAGTAATCCCATGTAGTCTTCATCAACTTCAGAATCAGAAAGGAACTGAAAGTGAACAAAGCCGCTGCTCCTAAAGTGACCAAAGATCAAGATTAAGTAGAACACCGTCTACATTAACATCAGGAGGGGAGCATCCCTGTATCAGCCCTGAAAAAGCCATGAGGCTCTAGCTGGACCAGACCCTGAGCCCATGAAAGAGACCAGACAGGATCAGACTCTAAAAATACATTGTCTCTTGCTGGACCAAACCCTGAGCACATGGATGATGAATTCCTCGCTATAGCCTACCCGAAGGTTCATGAAAATCTGAAACTCATTACAGACGAACGTGTCATCGATAATAAACCAGAAAGTCATTTTGGCTCTATGTCTTCCATGAAAAATCTCGATGACACTTTCAACTTTGGGGACCAATTTCTTCATGACAAACCTACCGAAGATGATCAGGAGAAATCTAAAGATAGAGAGGAGTCTGATTCCACCTTACCTGATTCCAAGTCATCAGACAGTCAACTTCAACTCCTCTTGTGATGCTCCCTTCACAGAGGTCTCATCTCTATGCCCGTCATTACTGGTCCACTCCTCCACCAATCACCACGGAACTACAACAATCCCACATCTCTCCCTGAAATCACTCATTCATTGCCCTTTCAGTTAAGAGTGGGCAAAATTGGAGCAAGAGATGTCTGAAGTGAAGGAAGACTGATCACTTTGCTGAAGTTTTGGTTCACTAAGATCCCAAGTTCCTACGGCTGTTGATAATTATCTAGGAACAAAACTTGATGATGCTCTCCTTAAGGTTCTTGAACGACACACTGCTGATTTAATCGAGAAATACTCTGTGTTGCCTGGCCCAGAGTCTGTCAAGAATCAAGAATCTGAAAAGAGTCCGAAGGAGATCATCAGAGCCAAAAAGGAACAAGATGAGGAGAAACAAGATTCAACTTACTCAATCAGGTCAACTGATAAAGTTGATCTTGAAGAATTTGATCTAAAGAGTGCTCTCTTCAGTCACATGAATAAGAAGAAGTCTGCCAACAAAAACACGACCAACTACCGTCTATACCATGCTCTTATGGAAGCTTTGATAGCTGATGAAGACGCCATGGATAAGGAAGTTGCAGACAAGGTGAAAGACCACAAGAGAAAGCATGATAGTGATGATGATGAAGACGATGATGATGATGAAGGCCCTTCAGCTGGATCAAACCAGGGTAGGTCAACAAAGAAAAGAAGATCTGATTCTGCCGCTTCTGGGTCAGCTAAACCTCCTCCGAAAAATGATGACCAAAGTTCAAAGAAGCCAAGGGAGTCTGATGCATCTGCTTCCAAACAACATCCAGCTCTCACCTCAACTGGATGGCAGATCACTGACACAAGAGATGCTGGTGCTGACTCTTCGATGCACAGATCTGATCCCGAATCAGAACATTCTGAACAATCTTCAGATGACATTTCAAAGCAGGATGAAGGGAATGACTCAGCTATGGAGGACACTGACAACGCTCACATTCCCAAGGTGTCGACCACTACGTGGTTTAAGCCGATTCCAGAAAGCGAGAGACCTGCTACACCTGAACCAGAATGGACCATTCCCCCAAATGATTTCCCAGAACCAGAACATAACTGGGCAAATGCATACGCCACAACGTTTAAAGTTCCAGAGGAAAACAAGCTTCAAAGGAAGACGTATGATATTGGGTCGTTCATCAAATGTTTTTTGCCCAACGAACAGAAAGAAGAAGCTCTGGAAAGCTATTTTAGAAGGACAAGCTTCACCTTGTTAAAGCCTTTCACAAGAACAATGTCTTTCTTCAATATCAGATGGATGAATGCCATAAGCTGCTGACAAATAAAGTTGATTTGAGTAATCCTGAGGGTCATCAAATTCTGAGAAAATATATATGAACCGCTGCCCTTAGGAAGACCACCAGGTCCAGGTAACTATTCAACCACAATCTTCTTCAATAAGGATCTGGAATATCTTCTGACAGGTGACAAAGAGCGAAAAATTTACTTAATACCATATCCAAGCTTAAAGCGCTCGTTACCTGACTTTGGCCTTAAAGAATTAGTTCCATCTTGTGGTTGAGAGTGAACAACGAATATTACATCAGTGCGGTCTATGGCATCACTCACTGGGTTTAGAGGAAGGAATTCTATTTCAACAAACACAGTGAGTCCTCTGATCCGTGAAGCAGTCAGACCGCAGATGCGAATTTCTTAGTGTGATCATGTCAAAGTGTTTGAAAAATAGGATACAACTACCTAAGAGAAATAATTCTTCGCCGAGCCTGTTACCAAGAATAAACAAGCTCTCGAAAAGGATTCAAAAATCTCATCTAAATATTTTGAGAAGATCTGTTCCCTTCCTCAATATTCAAGAAACTCAACCAACTGCCCAAGACAACAAGACCAGTCTCACACAGCATCAACATGTGGATAAGAAACCTGGTGGATCATGAATCGTGTGGGAGGACATGCAGCTCGGAATGAAAAGTTATCCAAACAAAGATCAACCTTGAACGCCCTAATTGGGATGCAACGACAGTACTTCCAAAGAAACTATACGATCCGTCCCCTAAGCCAAGAGACAGCTGTCTTACAAAGACAGAAATGATCAAAGAAAGACTGATGAGACTGAATGAGCTTCACAAGTTTAGTGATGGAACGTTGAAAGAGTCATGGAAAAAGCTTACAAATGGGTTAAAGACCTTTCATCTGTACGAGAATAATAAGGGCATGGAGACTAGGAAGAGGTCAGAGGAGTAGACTAAGAGAAAGAAGCAAAGACTTCACACAGCAATCGGAAAAAGACTACAGATTTAGAAGGATCTATAGAAGTCTAGAAAGCTTTGTTGGAGGAAGAATAAGAAGAATAATGACTACAGGCTGATCAACAGAACTTACGTAACGACACCGTCATTACAATCAAAAAGGTCAATCTTATTCGTTTATTGTGAATAATATAACCTTGTCCATTAGTAGGTAGTTTAATCATCTTGATGTTAAGTGGCAGGAGTAATTTTAATATCCCTCCAACGATTGAGGGGAGCGTTATAATGTCTCTTACACGCTTGCGAACTAATCCAAACAGTTCCCAAATTGTTATAACATATTTAAATCATTGATATCCAAAATGTCAAAGGGTTTAAATTTTTTGATAAGGGGAGAAAATGTGATTAAAATATGTGTATAATAAAGAACAGTGATTATTAGGACTCATATACTCCGCCCAAACGTGCTAAACAATTTTGAATACCGAAGCACATTTTGAGGGGGAGCGTTTCTGAAAAATGTCAAAAACAATCGAGGTACTAAACGCTTTGATATTTATAACCATAAAGTACCTAATTGAATTTTCATTTTTTTATGGAAAGGAGAAACTGTACAAAAGACCGACCATGCTCTACTTAATTGGAGTTATAAAGGTATGGTAAGGTTAGGTACTGGTCCCAATGAATCCACAAGAACCGATGGATCTACCCAGGGACAATCCACTAGTTAGTGTAGAAGTCCTTAGGTATGACATAAAAAAGGAGTAAAAGTGAGAATAAGGGAAAAGTGCCGACTGAGATGGAGCTAGTACTGGAATAAACCCAACAAGGTTCTAGTCATGAAGTCTCGGTAAGCACTGAAGGGGTTGAAGAATTAAAAAGAATTGTAAAGATAAAGGGTGTAAAGAAAGAAGCCCTCCATTCACTTAGGCAGAAACCGGGTCAATTCATATGCTGCCAGAATCACTAAGATGATTGCTGACATTGAAGATCGACATCATGGACCCAGTGATGCAATGCACAACCCTCCATAGCCACTCAGAATCTTTCAAAAGATTTCTGTTTCATTTCTCACGGAGACTAAACACGTTATCTATTGACTTTCTCACTCCGAGTTAGTTGATATTGAACAGGTGGCAGTCCGCTCCAGCCTCCGATTACTAAAACCAAAATGCACTATTGAGTCTAGAGCCAAGAGATCGTCAATTAATCTCGTTAGGACACATATCCAATTCTCTTGTCTTTCACACACTGTGGAAACAAGTCTATCCTAAGAGTCCTACGCATTATCCTTGTGATATTGCCAGAACATCCGAGTGAAACGATAGTTTTTCACAATGAAGATGGAAATCCTGCTAGAGCCAACATCAAACAAGCTCTAGGTAGGTGACTTGTGCGATTCTACAAGAATCAAACTTGTGTCAACTGGAAAGACAATGGTGCGATTCTGTGTGAATCAAACTTGTTCCAGTATAGGGAATTGACGGATATTTATATCATTTGACAAACAATCAAAACTCTCGAAGTGTTACAAAATTCTTTCATAAGAAACACTTAGACTGTCTTTTCAAATTAATTTTCTCTTTATTACTAACTGTTTCATTACAGGGTATCGAAAAGATGGAGATGGAGATGGATATTCCCAGTTCCTGAGATGTCAAGTAAATAACTGAATGCCAAGACACGACCTACACTTGTTATGATGTTATGAAAAACCTCATAAAGGTGTCAAAGCTCGCAAACCTCTGATATCAAGAATTCATTCACAAGTGCACAAGATGGCAATCCATTACAAGATGATGTAAGATTATGTTTGGGCGATGATCTCAAGAAAGCTCAAGATCACAGTCAAAGACAAGCGTAAGATGAATCAAAAGATTACTATCACAAATGTACAAGAGATCAAATGTCTACGAGCTAAAGACTTGAAGTGATTAAAGTTTGGTATTTTTAGGGGTGACCTCCCTTAGGGGGAGATTGTTAGATATTAGAAAAAGACTCGGTCACCCCGTGTATTTTACGGTTTATTATAGCTCGTAGTTTAATAATTAATAGTACGTTTTTCGGTTTTAAGTCGGGTACGAATACCCAGTATTTTGTAAGTACTAATATAGCTCTTCCAATTTTTTTTTTTTTTTGGAAAGGTAAGCTAGTCATTATTTTCATTTCATAAAAACACTTTCTCTCTCTAGCTATTCCTCTCAAGTGTTTCTCTCTCTAGAAACTAGCCAGATCCAAGAATCGACCCCGTGTTATGATATAGGATATACCACATAGTGCATCGGTTTCATGAACTTAGAGTAATCGTAGTCATTGTTTTATACACACATGAATATTTGCGTTGTCTTGAATAAAATGGCAATACATACTTTGAACAAAGGTGGTCCAACTATACATACGTTTTGGTGACTATTTGGGGATTTAAATGATCATGCATATTTTACAACTCTTTGATTACAACATTTGTACTTATAAAAATCTATGAACTCACCAACTTTATGTTGACCCTTTTAAGCATGTTTTTCTCAGGTGAATTAGATGCTTGGTGTTAGGATCTAGAACTAGATAGATCTTCTAGCCTTTGTGGTTGTATAGTACTTATGTAATCAAAAGTATATACGTGAGAGACTCTAACAGTTGTTTAGGCGGAAACTAAACAATGCAATATAAAGAAGAATAAATATAAATAATGATCCTCTATGGATCTCTCTATTGATAATAAAATGTTTTTGTAATTCGTAATCGGTACAAAACCCTAATGCTAAAGGTTTCTTTTATAGAGAAGAAACCCTAAATTTGCTAAACAAGATTCCTAAAATTGCGTAAGAGATATACATCAATCTCTTCCTAAAAACGCGTAATATCAATCTCTTCCTAATATATCTCATTCCTATATTAATGAGATAATTCTAGAATATAACTATAATTCCTTAATTACATTAATCACGTCTATAAATAAGATCAGCAGATTCTATCTCTGTCAGCAGAAACGAGAACATGACCAGCAGATTCTATCTCTGTCAGCAGAAACGAGAACATGACCAGCAGAAACATAATCAGCAGGAACACGACTTAATGTCATCAAGCAAAATGAAATATCTCTAACAGCAGAAACAACCAACGTAGTCCGTTTTTCAGTTATTCCCAATCTGTTTCTGTCATACGCATCATAAGATCGTCCAATTCCTTTTGCCGCGCACTCAGAAACATTTGGCAAGTCCTCCTGAGCCAAATCCTCAGCCCGTAACCTTTGAACCAACCGCTCACTAGCCTGTTCTTCCTCGAATCATTTCCTGGCTTGTGCATCATCTGCAACAAACTCAGCAGGAATATCCAACTCAGGCAGAGGAGCCTTTCCTTTATCAGCCATCAACAGAACGACCATGCAGGTTCAGACTCGTCTGTGGTGAGGACGGACATCATTAGAAATATTAGCTCGAAAATGCTCAAAGGTTGAGTAGTATACTCTTCCTGGCATGGCATTAAGCAGACCTCTTACGCCTTAGAGGAACCTCCTCTTCTTCTCGTTCCTCCACATCATCAGAAGGAACAGCAGGTTGACCTAGAGCTGCAGATGCCATACGTGATAATCCATCAAGGTCAATATCATCCTGAATGTCCACATCCCCTTCCTCTGTTGAGGCATCAACCACCAACCGTGTGTCCCGCATCTTTTTAACGGTTTTCTCTAACTTCTTGACTCTAGAGACAAGTGTCAAAATAGCACCCCCATAAGTTTCTTTGATTTTCCCAGCTCAGTTTCCAAGGAGTCTATACGTCCCATACACCTGTCAAGTTTTGCAGATAAACTAGTGAGTAGAGCAGGTCCTCTGCCCTACCAGCAGCATCGACTGTTGGTGTAGGAGCATCATCGGGCCTACCAGGTGACTCCTCATGGAATCCACCATGAGTGGTGTCATCTTCCATGGAAATGACATTATCAATGTCCTCAGGCTCAAGATAGTTATCAGGCCTAGAGGTTGGGGAACCAAAGATAAACGGGTTCCTCAAGGTCAGGGCAACAAAATCATGGGATCGGGCTGTAGGGCCAAAAATAAATGTTCAATAACAGCGGGTCCACATACCCCAGCTGGATCTAGGTGCAGGGCCAGACACTAATGGCTCCCCAAAGTTAAAGGTCTGAAGCTGGCGGTAGGTGGAGACGCAGGCTCAGGAGTAGGATCCCTAATGGGAGAATGTTCAGGAACATAAGGCCATGGTTCCCTCCAAATCATTAAACATGAGACAGGGTTAGGGACAACCCATTCTGTCTCAGGAATGGTAGGTGAAGGAGAAGGTGGTCTCTCAGAGACAGGCTGCTGCTCCGGTGTGGGTTCCTGGACAGGGGAAACCGGAGTAGAGTGAGGTACAAGGGGTGCCTCAGCTGCACTACCAGCAGCTTCATTGACAGCAGCATTGTCCTCATTAGCAGCATCATCACTACCAGCAGCATCATCGCCAGCAGCAGCAATGGCAAGCATGGGGGGTGTCAAAGGTATTGGCTGACCCTCCCATTTGAATTTCATATTCGCAAACATTTTCCTAGTAAAGGCAAATGTTGGTCTAGGGGTGCGGTCAGCTGTCTCTAATGCCACAATCATTTGTAAAAACCTTGGGTACATTAAATTTTTTTGCTTTTTAGCCTTAAGATTCCCAATCATCCCCTCTAAAATAAATCGAGCGAAATTATATACCCTACCAGTCGACAAACAAATAAGGGCTGTGGCAATGGAACTCGGAAACTGATTCCAACCTCCAGACTTCGGACTCAGACAGTGCATAATAGTGTGCACCAAAAATCTCCATTGAGGAGATAAATGGATCTTAAGAAAGGTGAGAGTCCGATCCGTCGGATACCCAATAACCCTCATACCCTCAAGAATATCATTAATGGGCATGTCAAAAATGCCATTGGCATTGTCAAATTGTAACTGAGTCCTAATGAGAGACTCAGTTACGACCACCTCACGGCCGTCAATAGTGGCGACTAGGTCATGAGACCCAGCAGCATTTGGGCGAACAATAGCTGTTGCCCAAAATGTTGTGACCCATGAGTCAAACACGACCGGAGGGTCATGAGTCAAAGCGTACCTTAATGGAGAATGGTCCAAATAACTGAGGATGTCTGCGAAGTCCTCGCAGCCTCTTTCCCTTCCAATATTATGCGATCTGTAGTGATCGATCGTTGTACTTGAGTGGCCGCCAATTGTGACATGATATGCATGTTAGAGTGAAGATACAGAGTATGTAGAGGCAAAAGATGTTGGTGTATGTGTGGGAAAGAAGAAAATTGATTTGCGATTAATTAGGTTAATTTTGTCCAATTTATGAAAAGATATCCTTTTAATTTGATTGGTACAATTTTAACCTTGGAAGTTGAAATAATTAAGTGAAAAGCAACTTGGACGCCGCCTATTCAGGCAAGTGGTAGCCGCCAATCACCATTTAAACTAGATTTAAAACGAAAACTATTCAACTTCTATTTAAGACCTCAGTTATAAGTCAACATTACATACCACAATCTTAAAAAAAACAGCCAGAAACAAGTCACAGCACAAACATTAATATATGAGCACACAAACTATTTTCATTTCAGCAGAGACATTGATACACCAGCAGGAATGGAGACTACCAGCAGAAACTGAGTGACTAGTGGCAGAAACCAACCAACCAGCAAAATCAAACTAAGCACAGTAGAAACTAAGTTGAGACAGCATAAACAAGTGACTACCAGCAGAAATAACTCAGCCAGCAGAAACATGATACTTACACCAGCACTAAACTATTCAGCAGCAAAAAAGGATGTATTGACAACATAAACAACTCCAGCAGCATGAATGTATTCAGCCAGCAGAAAGATTCAACCAACAGCAGAAACGTACTGACAAGCAGAATACATACCCTATCAGCAGATAATAAATCCACAGTGAAAGTATCCTACCAGCATGAACACGAAAGCACCCAAACAGCATAATCCATAGCTACTAGCATGAAATAAAGCATCCCGCAGGAAAGAATAACTCCCAGAGAATCAATTCTATCACAGAAACCAACCTGTCAGCAGGAATAATGTACAACTAGCAGCAGTATTGACTACCTGCAATCACAAGAAAATAATATCCCACAAAACACCATATCTACCTGCGAAAAAGTTAGAATATACAAGTATACAACAACAAGCCTCCCCTTAGGCTTATACCTCCCCAATTCATGAAAGAGGGATCACCATTCTAATATGACCACAGATACTCAAATCTCCGGTCCATCAAATGCCTGGTCAGTAAATCGTCCACATTATCATCGTGTGAATCTTCAGCCCCTGTATCAAGTTCTTTTCATATCATCTCTATAAAGTTGATGCCTAATCTCAATAAGCTTGGTCCTTTGATGAAAGACTGGGTTTCTTCACAATGCATATGTGCCTGGTTGTCTATGAAGATTTGGTATTCCATGAAGTTGAATCCCATAATCCGAGCAACCGGTTTCCTAATCCAAGTAACTGTGCACAGCAGCTAGCAGCAGCAACATATCTCGTTTTTTTCTCCTGTTGAGAAGTAGCCACAATAGTCTGCTTCTTGCACTGCCATGAAATTAACCTTCTGCCCAGAAATTGACATCCACTTGTAGTAGATTTCCTATCACCATGAGAACCAGCATAAGCACTATCACTATAGCTTCCAACTGAAAGGAGAATCCGTAGGGTACCACAAGCCTAATTTTGGTGTCCCCCCTTTTAGATACTTGAAAATCTTCTTGACTGCATTCAGATGAGAGGTCAGTGGAGTAACTTGATGTCTGGAACAAGCACTAACTGCAAACATTATGTCAGGTCTTGAAGCTGTGAGATACATAAGTGAACCAATCATGGATCTGTACAAATGTACATTAACTGGAGGATCAGTTTCATCTTTCAATTTGGTCTTAGCAGCTTCATAGGGTGTTGTTGCAGTTCGGACGATTCTATGTCAAACTTGTAAGCATGTCTTGACATAACTGTCCCCCCCACCCCCCCCCCCCCCCTTGGCTATAAAAGTAACATCAGTCACGGTTCACCTGTAACCTAAAGAAGAAAGTCATCTCTCCCATAGCACTCATTTCAAATTCTCCCTTCATCAACACCTCAAATTCTGCACACCAGGCTTTATTGGTGGATCCAAAAATGATGTCATCCACATAAACCTGTACCAAAATTATATCCCTGGAATCTTTCTTGATGAACAGTGTCTTGTCAATAGTACCTCTTCTGTAATTGTGTTGTAACAGAAAAGCAGACAAACCTTGCCTACCAGGCTCTGGGTGCTTGATTAAGTCCAGACAAAGCTTGACCACTTCTATACACATGCTTTGGAAGTAAGATCTCAAAGCCTTTAGGATGAGTGACATACACTTCTCTCAATTCTCTATAGAGAAAGGCACTCTAACATCCATCTGATAGACCAGGAAGCCCCATATAACGAAGCAAAAGCAAAAAACATCTGCTTGCATCTATTCTGGCCACTGTGCAAATACATCATCGTATCAATGCCCTCATCTTGTCTGTGTCCCAGTGCAAACTAACCTTGCTTTATTCGTACAACTATTCCTCTGCATCCCGCTTGTTCTTTAAAATCCAATTGTCCCCTATTGCTCATGTTTGACATCTGGTAAAGGGACCAAGTATTTCCATACTTGCTGTTTGAATGAATTGTTGCATCTCTTCTTGCATGGCAGCAACCCAAGTCAGGATCCCTCAAGTGCTAAGCTATACTATTTTGTTCTAACTGAGAAAGGAAGCAACAAACAGACAATGAAGCTGACTGTAAGATAGTCCTTTGTTGATCTTGAATATATCCAATGAAAGCACTTTCACCAAACTTGGATTTTTGAGCTCTGCTTCTTGTCAGAACTGGAGAAGCGAGATCACCAAGAATCTGTGACTGAGGATGAATTGTATTCACCCTTCTTGTAGGAACTGGATTTACGTCAACAACAGGTGCTAAATTTGTAAGAGTAGCACTAAAGTCATCATCATAAGAGGAAGATGTGAAGATGCCAGATGAGAGTTGATCCATGCACACATCAGAAGGGACAGGAAATCGTGTAGGAATTTTCACTTATCCCAAAGGTTGCCCAAAGGAAGTGGTAGGACTCATCAGCATTGTACAAAATGAAGTCCAGCAAAAAAAAAGAAAAAAAAAAGAACAAATGTACTGACAGCAGGATTGCCCTTGACCACAGTTCCCCATCACTACCATCAGTTTGAGACTACCGAAGGTATTACCGACCAACCCCCCCCCCCCCCCCCAGGATCACTACCAGCAGAAGCAATGCCAGCAGGATCCATATCAGCAGAAACACATTGGTTTCGAACTTCAGCTTCAGCTTGACTTAGTATTTCTGCTGTTTTCTTTGAGAACAATTTCCATATCGTGTAGGCTGGCGTCCTTAGCTTCATATTCTTGACTTTGAAGCTTTAGCAAGCTCTTCTGCATAATCTGCATTGCCATTCCATACACAGACCATTGCTTGAAGAAGGGGGGGACCTGCTAAACTGTTAGAAGGAAATGAAGGAAACCACTATCATTGTTTCATCCACTTCTAAATCTTAGTCATTATCTGTTACCTGCATTTATGTTAGTTTTCTTTGTGGTACCTGCTGTTTGTTAGTTTAAAACGAGTATAACCAAATGAAATCAGTTTAAAATAGTAAGTAAAGTACAATCATGACCAATTCCCTGAACATTGGGTTTATCTTTTAAAAATCGCAGATTCATGGTTTCCTCTACCCTCTTGTTAGGTAGATTATAAACCCTATAGGCCTTGCTATTGGAAGCATACCCAACAAGATAACCTTCATCAGCTTTACCCTCAAATTTTCCCAAATGG
Source organism: Tanacetum coccineum (assembly GCA_026074375.1). NCBI lineage: Eukaryota > Viridiplantae > Streptophyta > Magnoliopsida > Asterales > Asteraceae > Tanacetum > Tanacetum coccineum. Next base: position 28,674 of record BQNB010016060.1, read on the forward strand.
TCACTGGTGTTAAGGATAGTTACTTGACACCCAAAAGGTTTAAGATGACCTACTGAGGAACCTACCCAATATCAATATCAAAGGTATTTTTATTATGTGGGATTAGTAATAGACACCTTGTATAAAACATAGCAAGCCGTGCTAACAGCCTCAGTCCAAAACATGGTAGGTAATTTAGAGTCAGCCAACATGGTTCTAGCAGCCTCTATAAGAGTCCTATTTTTCCTCTCAGCAACCCCATTCTGCTGTAGGGTTCTGGATAACTATATCCCTTAAATTCTCTTTTTCCCCACAGGAGTTCAATAATTTTTTGCATTTTTGAACGCTGCCCATAATCACACCTTAATCTTTAAACCTTTTTATTTAGCTGGTTTTTCTATTAAGGAAAATAAATTCTTTACGGACATAAAATGTTTCATCCTTAGTACTACAAATAGAAAGTCCAAGAAAACCTGCTAAGTCACATAACCATCTAAGGAGTAGTACTTCCTGTCAATACTCCTTATATTGTAGGACCAAAAAGATCCATATGCAGCAATTGGTAGAGTTTTCAGTAAATAAGTTCTCAGAGAAATATGCTTAGTAAGAAGCCTATGTTGCTTTCCTTTTGTTGCAGCAACATAGTTGTGTAGGTGGTGAACACCTTGAGAAGTGTAACCTCAACCAGACCTTCCTTTGCTAACTTGTTGATTTGTTTTGAAGTTCACACGAGCCATCCTTCTGTGCATCTTGTGGATTCATCCAAGGAATGCTTTTGCTACTAAACAAAGTTAACATTTTTGTTCTGGTCGTAGGTCGGAGATGCCTGAAGGTGTAGAGATCACATTTCTATGAATTCTGATGTACCACCTGACCGTCCATCAGGTAATTGGAAGACTTCTGTAAGCACCAAACAATATGTCTGTGAAGAGAACTATTGTTTCATTTTTATCACAGAATTGTGCTTCAAGAGAACAAGTTTAAAGTGTTGCAGCTCTTCAACATAGTAAGAACATTTTTCAAAGTCAAGCTTTGATGTCCTTTTTGGGTGCCTTTTCTGATATTCTAACATCATCCACCTCCAAATTCGACAATTGCCACCCTTGACCTGCACAAAATCATCAAGCTTCTCATGTTTACCTGTCATACTTCTGATCACCACTGTTCACTATACCTATGTCATTATCTGTACTAGATCACCCACAAATCATACAACAACCAACTTAGTACACGTGAGGAGACCCAAGCCAGTAATCTGACTTGAGCCTGCCTTGTGGATCATTAAATGTGAAAACCATGTGTGATGATGAGAATCCACATTCCAAAATTGTGGTCTTTTAATCCTCCAAGATTAACTGCTGAGTCTTAACAGCATACCCATCGGCCATAGTCATATACATAAGGTCATATAAGTAAGGCCAATACATAATTATTAAAATATACAGATGAGGTCTTAAAAAATGGTCTAGCAGCAGGATTAAGCCGACCAGCAGAAACTGGTCTATCAGCAGAAACAGGTGCTGGTCGTTTAGACCAACCAGCAGGATGTCCAACCCTTTCAGTAGGTTTTGGTCTACCAGCAGAATTGACTGCTGATCTGTTTCTACTAGCAGCAGGATCAGATCCATCAGCAGTAACAGATGCTGACGAATTCCTACTACCAGCAGGAACAGATGCTGCTTTAGATTTACAAGGGACAGAATCTACACAATTATAAAAGTCCACAATCTATAACACAAATGCAATTTTACTACCACAAACAAAACATTTCTTAACACGCACAGAATTGTTTTTACACACATTCCTATTGTTCATTCCACTTTTATTACAAAAGATCCTAGGAGATTTTACATTCTCCAAACAAGAAAAACTAGGACTGCCAGTAGTGGAATTTGGGTCTTCAACATCAGACTCTGGCAAAGTCTTGATATCAACAGCAGGTGGGAAGTCTTTGGTTCTGGGTCCCTTGAGGCATGAATCACAGATGCATAGGTCCTAAGTCTGAAAGACTTGTCCACTGTTATTCACAAAGACAAAAGTCTTAGATTCTGAAGAGTTTCAGGAAGTTTTATATCAGACTATGCCCCACAACATACCTGTGTTTCCTCCAATGTCAACTTGTATGGGTGGGCATATAAGTTCCAGTGATGGAGGGAGGAACTGCATGCATCTCCCCAGCCTTGACAAACCATGAGGAAAGAGGTTTAACCTCCTCAACAGGTTCTGGGTACATGACACTAGGTGTAGACAAATCAAACACCTCGTCTTTTCCAAAGTACTCTTTAAATCCTAGACCAATTTTAGTTCTTGTAGACATAGAGCTATTTATCAACTTTTCCAAGTTCTTGGAAGAAACCTTCCACTTTTCAAATCTAGCTAATGTCGCTTCAACAACTTAACATTCCCATTCTTTCTTTTCTTTTGTGCCTGATCATGTAAATTTTCAGTATAACTCATGTGATAGTGTGTTTTTCTAGATTATGCAGAATAAAAATCCTAATCTTATAATCTTCTAATGCAATCTGAGTTTTATGGTACCAATATTTTGTGATTCTAATGTTTTAACAGCATCAGAAATGCCTGAACTTAATGTAACAATCATTCTATACAATCTATCAAGATTATTATCTATATTATTATAGAACATTAATTTTAGAATCAGCAGCCACAGGGACAGTTTTTTACCTTATGAAAATCCCGTCGGGGTAAAACATGGAGCCCTTTAAAAATACAAAACCAGCAGCAGCCTTTGAAACATCAGCACCACCATTATCGGCATGAAGTCCAGCCATCATCCCATAATTCCTTCTCAACCTCACCAGTCTTGTTTTCTGCCGCATGATCTGACCAATTCACCATGGAATCAACTGAGACCAAACTTTGGTTCATCTGTTTTAACTTCTGTGACCAAAATAGCAGAAATACCCTGCCTTATCATCAACTGTCTCACATACATTCTCCATAGCAAAATGTCCCAATTGAAGACATTTGTAGCATCTAACCTTCTCTATCAAATCTGGCAGTTGCCCTGATTGTTATAGTTCATCTTTCGTCCTGCCTTCTTCTCAAATCTGTTATGCCTCCAAGGAAGCATAGCCATTTGACCACTTCAAAGTCCAATTCTTCCATCTCCAACTGTCGAAAACACCTGGTCAAAGTCTTCATAGATCATATCTTGATCTGGTTCATTCTCAGCAACAAAAGAATGCAAAACACATTCCATTATGCTGTCAGAACGACCAGATGTCTGAGAAACTGATGGAATACTCTGTTGGAATAGAATAATTAAGCTTTGAGCCAGAGCTCGGCAGCTCGAAGAAAAGCAGAATGAGTGGGGAGCACAGCAGTTTTCACACATTATTTTTTTTAAAAATTTATCTAAAACATTTAATATTATTTTAAATAATTTTTTAAAAAATAACTATGACCAATTCTACATCAAGTTCAAGTGACCTTAGTTGTTATACAGGTCCTCAAAGCCATTGATCAAGACCACCTCGTGTTTTTAATCCAAGGCAACTGTGACCACGAAGAGGGAATGCTCTTAAACTTCAAGTTGATTCATCTTGTCTGGCCTTGCCTGCACTTTGATTCAACTGCTCAGAATCTTCTAAAATTTGTCATATCCCTGTGTAGGCTTCTTCTTCTGACACAGAGAACTCTGTAAAAACTGTTTGAGCATGTCTTCTCATCTTCTTTGATTCTTCATTCCACCAAACTAGCCTTAACTGCCATCCAAATTCCCTCGCAGCATCAAAAAAGAGAAAATCGCATATGAACATCAGGTAGAGCCTGAAGCAACAAGGTTCTCACCTTATTCTCCCTTTGTACAGCAACATGCTCATCAAGAGAGACAGGAGGATGAACAATTGTATTTCCTTTTGCATCTTTTCCCAACCTCTTTGGACTGTTCCCTTGCTGAACAATCCTCCAAAGATTATGATCAGCATTCTGTATCCAGTACTCCATCTTCATAGCCCATATCTCATATTTGTCCTTCTCCAGATAAGGAAATTTTGCATTGTTGGCAGAGATAGAGGCTGTTTGGAACTGTTGAAACTGTTGTGACTGGACATTGTTAGGGTACTGTTGACCAGTTTGGTTGGTCTGAGTAGGTTGAGTCTGTTGAAAAGTGAACAACAGGTTGTGAGAAAAAGGATTGATTTGGTTGTGAGAAAGCAGGTTGTGAGAATGTAGGTATTGGTTGTGTGGTGTTCAAGTATAAAGATTTCCGAGGTACCTCGATGATTAAACGAAGTGAAGCAGATGGATCAGGGTAAGGAAAAAAAGTGAATGTTGACTGAGTAGGTATAAAGGCATGGGTTCTGACATACAGAATCGGTTAGAGGACAAACAAGTTTTGTTGATGGTAACGAGTGATTCTTCTTTATCAGAGGCTCTCTCCAGGCTCTGATACCACTTGTTAGGATCTAAAACTAGATAGATCTTCTAGCCTTTGTGGTTGTATAGTACTTATGTAATCACAAGTATATACGTGAGAGACTCTAACAGTTGTTTAGGCGGAAACTAAACAATGCAATATAAAGAAGAATAAATATAAATAATGATCCTCTATGGATCTCTCTATTGATAATAAAATGTTTTTGTAATTCGTAATCGGTATAAAACCCTAATGCTAAAGGTTTCTTTTATAGAGAAGAAACCCTAAATTGCTAAACAAGATTCCTAAAATTGCGTAAGAGATATACATCAATCTCTTCCTAAAAACGCGTAATATCAATCTCTTCCTAATATATCTCATTCCTATATTAATGAGATAATTCTAGAATATAACTATAATTCCTTAATTACATTAATCACGTCTATAAATAAGATCAGCAGATTCTATCTCTGTCAGCAGAAACGAGAACATGACCAGCAGAAACATAATCAGCAGGAACGACTTAATGCCATCAGCAGAAATGAAATATCACAACGCATAAACAACACTTAGTCGTTTTTCAGTTATTCCCAACACTTGGCTTACTTGATGTGCATTGGAGTCCAAATTGACAAGATTTCATTCATGGATGTCTACTTACATACAAATGATCAAATCTCGTTGTATTGCTTTCAGACTTTTCATTGGTTTTAAGTCGGGTTCGAATACCCGGTATATTGTAAGTACTATATATAGCCTCTTCCAACTTTGGAAGAGGCAAGCTAGTCATAATTTCATTTACAAAGAAAACACTTTCTCTCTCTAGAATATATTCTCTCTAGTGTTTCTCTCTCTAGAAACTAGCCAGATCCAAGAATCGACCCCGTGTTATGATATAGGATATACCACAACTTACCGGTTGAACCTGGGCTTAGCAAGGTACTAGGGTAGATTGGAACCTATCCCTAGTGTAGGAATTAATCATATTACTGCCTTTGTCACATTAAACATTTAAAAAGCAAAGGAACTCTTTCAGAGAGGGTTAATAATCTATATAGGTTATAGAATTAGTCTTAAGGATAGTTGGGGATTAACCACTACAAACTTAGATGCCCTGCCTGTGTGATCTTAGGGGAATTGGGATTGCAGAGTAAATATAAGACAGACCTCAAATGCCAATTCGGATATGCCGATATTAGAAACACTAATGAAACTTGTAATTAAACATTGTACAGGAAAACGTAATCATAACAGTAGTAATGAAATGGTTAGGCTAACACGATTTTCTCCCTGATTACTTCTATCAATTTACTTTTTTGTATTTACTTTCTTGTAGTTTTAAAATCAATCTTAAAACCATTTTTCTAAACGTGAGAAAATCAAATTAGAACTAGTAACCTTAACTCTTGGGACGACCTCAAATTTACCAACTACTACACTATATATGGTCGGGTTCTCTGCCCGTTAGTGCGTGTAATGGTAAACAAGTTTTATAAATTTAAAACTTGGCAATTAATTATTCAAAACAATTTTACGCATCAGTAATTCACTATCCAGAAATGAATACATATGGGTCATACCCGTATGAGATGCATCTTCATAAACAGTAGATAAGATAGCGTCGGGTTGTTCAAGGGTGAAACTATTTGGCTCAGACTTGTGAGTGTAGGCCGGGATAACAATGTACCTAATGCGTATTTTCTTTTAAATATATTTTTACTCAAGTTTTAAATTTATAAAACACGATCTACCTGACAACGCATTAACGGGCAGAGAACTCGATCGTGGGTAGTACAGAATGGTAAATCCGAGGTCATCCCAAGAGCTAAGTTGCAATTAGTTTTAACTTGAAATGTCATGTTTAAAAATATTTTTTGATTTGAAATAACAATAAAAGTAAATACTAAAATTAAAGGAGTTGGAGATATCAGGAGAGAAAACGTGCTAGCCTAGTTACTTCGTTACTACTGTTATGAATACCTTTTCATGTGCAATGTTAAACTATGGTTTCATTAGTGGTTTCTAAAGTCGATAGACTTGAATAGGTATATTTAGTCTATCATATACTCCCTGCGATTCTGAATCAGTCCAAATCGTATAGGAGGTAGGTTATCCAGGTTGCAGTGATTAATCCCAACTATTCCTAAAACTTATCTAATAACCTATATATATTATTAACCCTCTCTAAAAGAGTTCCTGTGCTTTTTAAATATATTAAGCGATAAGAGCGAAGACCGATTAGTTCCTATACTAGGGACGTAGTATCAAATCCTCCCTAGTACTCGATTGATCCCATATTGACTTGGTAATCTAATAATGGGTCAAACAAGATCTAAACCACCTGCAATACTACCAAAACCCAAAAGTAATCATAGATTGAAAGCTCATAATTCTTACAGTATTCGTATTTGAACGATTAAATACAAAAAGTAAGTAAAGTGTGATCTCCCTTGGACTCCAGGTGGAATTTTTTGAAGGTTGGAAGCCTTTGTCGCCTCTCTAATTAGCTGTGGAGGAAGTGATGTCGGAATAGCTGAATAAGGCCTTTATTTACAGGTTTCAAACCTGTTACGGCGTAACCAATAAAAGTGTTATGCCGTAACCTTCATACACAGTATTCCATGATTAATCACTTGTTACGGCGTAACCAGTTATGATGTTACGCCGTAACCTTTAAATAGTTTCCATAGCTCATGATCTTCTTTCCATATATGTGGATCTTCATGGTTACGGTGTAACCATAAGGTGGGTTACGCCGTAACTCTATCTTTGGTAAGATTTCCTTCCATCTACATGGTTACGGCGTAACTAGATATGGTGTTACGTCGTAAAGAGCGTCCTTGATCTTCGAACTTGCTTAATTTATGTTACGCTGTAACCATTTATGGTGTTACGCCGTAACAACTTCTAATAATTGCACTTTAAGCCCTTTTTCCCTTGTTTCTTGTCATTTTCTTGCATTTCTCTTGAAAACTACAAAATGATAGAAAATATCTCATTTTCAAGTATTTGTGAAACATTTGCAGGTAATATAGGGGGTAATTTGACACTAAAAAGTATTAAATATTTGGTGTTATCAAATATATGCCCACTTGACTTCTTCTTGCCCTCAAGTAGAACCTGTTAGAACATTTCATAAAAAGATTTCCCGGGTATAACTATAAGAAATGAATCTATAAAACACTTATGCTAGAAATCATCAAAGCCGAACACCTCACAAAAAGGGGATAAAAAGTCACTCAACTTCTCCACTAGTCTAAGTGTTTAAATTTCGGGGTAGTCGCTTAATTGCACAGTCATAGCATGTATTCTATCATAAGCTTGGAAAGTATACAAATCTGCACCAGTTAGAATTAGGGTCTAAATAATTCTTAAAGGCAACAATGGTAATATGGATTAAAGGGTGATAAAGGGGTTAGGATAAACATGGGATACACATTTAATTGTTGTTAATATAAAAACACAAAACGAATAGTCAAGTAAAAGTATAAGGTATCCATTACCAGCTACTGTCCACCCATAGTCCAAGTCCTTTGGTGCGAAAATCTGATCATATCGTCACGATGGGTTAGCTAATAATGAGATGTTGCGGAGCGTGCTAACCCATTCTTCACACATCGAATGGATTATAATTGCACCATCCTCCAAAACACTAGGTGGATTATAGTTGTACCACCTCTATATTTGTTGGTTTTATAACACGTAACAAACATCAAGAGTTACATGACTAAAGTGGCTTATAGTTGCACCACTTTTATATTTTATTTTATTTTTCTCTTGTACACAATAATACATCCCCCACTTGAGATAAACAGTATCGAAAGTGATAGAACCGGGAGGTCTTTATATGATCAATAATATGTCATCAGTAATAGTGCCAATCTTCAAACTTCATTTTCCTGAACCATAGACTTAAGTAGCCAGCAATTTCAACACATAGATATTTACAGACTACAAGGTAGGCTAAGGTGAAATTGTGAAACGAAACATAGAGAGTATGGTGAAAACATAGATTGGCTCAACATGGGTGATCTAGGAGTACCTTGCACTAATAATGAGTGCAACAAATGGGTTTATCACGGGAGGTCAACAAGTCAGTGTAACAAGTCGATGAACACACACATATATAGGCTATTTGGGTGATTTCTTAAGTGTTGCCTTCTTGAACTATCTATTCCTGCTAATCAATTAGGTCTCGAAATGATGATGTTTACAAAGCCAAAGTTCTAAAGTCTACAAATCCTACAGGTAACACCAATAATTGTGGATATTTGAATAATATGAATGGAAAACGGAAAAAAGTAGGCATAAATACTCACAAGTAATAATAAAGGGGTAATGTCCATTCGCAAAGATTAATTCTAAGTTATTTAATAACAAACATGTCAAAAAATTTTTAAAATCTGTGCATAATTTTACAGAGAAAACTAGAAAATCAAAGGCAAAACATACGTCAAGTAATAATTCTACTCCCATCCTCCACTTGAATTATACAATGTCCCTATTGTACATCAAGGAAATAAAAAGGAAAGAGTAGAATTATGACAAGAAACTCCTTGAGTCTTTGCTTCGAGATTTGAAATTTGGCAGAAATTTTTAGATTATCTCCGTCTTCGAGCAAGCTCTTAATCCCCTGTGATCACAAAAACAAACCAAAGCATAAAATCATTCTACAAGAATTATGAAGTGTACAGGAAATACAAACCTAACTCACTTTCTTAGGAATCACGGTTGCATTTAGCATATGCAACAAGCCTTTTAAACCACTTGGCGGCTAAAGTAGACGAGTTTAGTCTCGTGTGGGCTTCCAGAGAACATAACAACAAAGTTCATTTACGTATACAAGGTTTAGAAATATTTAAAACTTAAATTTTAAGGTTTTCAGAAGGAGGTTACGGCGTAACTCCGGTTGTTACGTCGTAATCATGTGGTATGAAAAGTTTTAAGTTTTCAAAGTGTTACGGCGTAACCGTGAAATGGATTACGCCGTAACTGAAATTGTTACGACGTAATCTTAAGTTGTTACACCGTAACTGTTGTAGATTCAGTAGAGTTACCACATGATTATGAGCCGGTCTTGATAAATGCCTCCTAGCTGCTGGATCCTGCAAAACAAAGTAAGAAACATGTAACCCAACTAGTGCAAAAAGGAAATAAAGGACGGTTTGTCTCTCGGTAAGTACTTTTGTTTATTAACGAGTCTTTAAGTTAGACTTAAATCCATTCTACGTTTTATCTTCATAACTTTCAAAAACCCCATCCATGATATTGCTCCTTATAGTAGCAATATTTCTCCTAGTCCGAGGTAATTCTTCTATATTTGAAATTTCTAGCTTTGTGTAAACCTCTCCTAGTCCCAAACTATATCGGGTAATTTTTACTTGTTCAATTATGATTGGAGGCGGTTCTATGTATGGCATCCCTAGAAGCCTATATTGTCTTTTATTATATTCCCCATCATCTAAATCAATGAAACCTGTTAGGATTAAAAGACTTCTTGATGATCTTAGAGTTACTGCTGCTAAGGTTTGTGTTACTGCTGTTTGAACCATTCCTCATGTAAGTTATTAATGATCCTTTCTCATTTTTCATTATTCCTACCCTCCCCGCATTGGTCGGGGTCATAAAATTCGTTGCTGTCATCATAATCAACTCCGAATTGCTTTCTTTAGTGTTCGATGAGGAATTTCTTTTCCATCGTTTCTTCTACTTCCCCAAATTTAATTTTTAACCAATCATTTAAACTTAGATCCTTCCATTCTATATTTATGTGGTTGTTACCGTTCTCACTTTCCCAATAGCATCTAATCTCATTATTGCATAAACCTCCCCCATCACACTTTTGTTTTGATGGGTTTTGCATGATGCCCATCACCACTTGAATCTCCATTATTTATTTGTTAAATTGGGCGCACCGGTGTGGTCTTTTCTTACCTAAAATGGGTTTAGTATTTTCCCCAATAGCTTCATAGGCGGTCAAGCAACACTTATAAGCTATCTCTTCGCATGTTTCCTAAGTTAATATCTCATAGGTGAATAAATCAGTGTCTACCGCAAGGATGTGGCATGATTCACATGTATTAGTAATGTACGTGAATAAATCAGATTCAATATTCATTAATTCATCCTCTTCTATTATCATATTGCTTTTGATCGTTAGAATCGATTCATTTTGCATATCTGGTAAATCACTTTTCATTTAGGGTTGTCTCCTCCATCACATTCGTCAAAATAAGGGTTACATGAAGCCCACTTGGTGCACATGTCTTTTTTCCACTGGCAAATTGGTTTACACCAATGTCTCCTTTTGGTATTGGAAAGATTTTTTGAACTACTATTTATTATCTCTGCCTTTATATCGGCGATGTTGGGTGTTGGCTGGGAAACTCTTTTATCTTTAAGATTTTAGTTTTTGTGAAGACCTCTCTATCCCCCAAGTTATATCTTGTGATCTCAGCTTCTTCTTTTAAAATTGGTAGGGGTTCTGTATAGGGCATTCCTAGTAACTTGTTCCTTCTTTGCTTGTATGCTTCATCATCAAGGTCACTAAATCCATCGTACAATGTAGGTTCTAGGTAGTTAATGATTCCTTCCAAATCATTCTTATCTTTGCTAACCCCTGAAAACCATTCTTCAGGTAGCTTGTTAACCATTGCCCCGATTATCGCTCTTGTCTTGGTCCCCCTACATTTCTAAGGGTCCTCCTGATCTTCCGGTATAATCTTTTCCCTTGTTTGTATTCCAAGTTTACTGTCCTAATATTTTTGAAGGATCCTTTCTTTTGTTATATCGTTTATTTGACCATACCTTGCCCTTACCCAATTTGTACAGCTTAATCCTTCCCATTCTAAGTCTACGCGATCATCATCATTCGTGCTTTTCCAGTAATGCTTCATTTTGTTATTTGGGATTCCTCCTGCATTACATATTTCATGGTAAGGGTCACATGATGCCCGGATCGTATACCCTCTTTCATGTTTTTGACGAACAGGTTCATACCAATGGGTTTTACTGATTGTGTTATAGGCTCTACACTTAAGTTTATCTTGTAATTGGTTGTCCTGAATACAGGGTTGACGCAGATTAGTGTCGTAAATATCCTCCTGGATCTCATGCGATGTTGATCCCTCATTGAGGTGTTTAATTGAGAGGGTTTCTCTAATAGATGTAGTGAAATTACAATCTTGTTTATTCATTTTGATTTTTATCTTGTCTTCCTTAATTCCTAGCGAGACTTCTCTGGTGGAAACATCAATTTCAGTACGAATGGTTGCTAGAAAAGGTCAACCATGAATGATAGTTTTATTTTTTGATTCCTTTGTATCCATGATTATAAAGTCAGAGGGGAAAGAAAACTTATCAATCTTTACCAATATGTTTTCTATTATCCCCTGGGGAATACATTTAGTTTTATCAGCCATTTCTACTATCATGTTGGTATTTCTTGGTTCAGCCAGGCTTAATTCTTCAAAGACAGATGTAGACATAATATTGACACTGGCTCCTATGTCTGCTATGGCATTTATGTTAAATATATCAAATAAACAGGGGATAGTAAAACTTCCTTGGTTTGGTCTCTCAGGCAGGCTTGATATTCTTTCAATTTGGATGGTATCTTTCGGTTGCGTGTCATTCTTCGGTATGTGAACCATCTTGAATTCACTTACTTCATGTTCATGTCTTCTAAGTTGATTGATCTGAGCGTCCCAATTTCTTAGGGCATCTTCCTATGCTTGCCTCCTAGGATTTAAATAACTCTTGTCCTTTTTTTGTTGGATTTTCCAGCATTTTTATAATTTCGCTTCAAACAAGTCACCTAGACCCTCATCACTCTGTTCTCGTTATTTGCTGACTTCATTCCCTTTTGTGTGTTTGGTTGGGGTTTTAGTGATTTCGGGGTGAATAGGAGGTGGTGATGCCTGAAAGTAAGGATCGGTTTTTGCTTTAAATGGCAGATCAGAGCTTTTATGACGGGGACTTAAATGGTTCATATGTCTAGTAGAGACACCGGCATTGGTCGAGTGTGTTTGATAACCATCGTAATCCTGGGTTTTTACTGTTTTTTCATATTCCTGGTATTCTGGAATGGTCATATCATCGACCTTCATACCTACACTAGGTGCATGGTTTTCTTGTGTAAGTTTGAAATATCGTTCAATAGTGAGATCGTCAATGTTGATATCATCCATGATGTTTCCTGAAGAATACATTAAAATAACTACATAATTCAAATTACTACTAATTTTTTTAGCTCCCCGGCAGCGGCGCCAAAAACTTGATGCGTATTTTCTTTTAAATGTATTTTTACTCAAGTTTTAAATTTATAAAACTTGATCTACCTGACAACGCACTAACGGGCAGGGAACCCGATCGTGGGTAGTACAGAATGGTAAATCCGAGGTCGTCCCAAGAGCTAAGTTGCAATTAGTTTTAACTTGAAATGTCACGTTTAAAAATAATTTTTGATTTGAAATAACAATAAAAGCAAATACTAAAATTAAAGGAGTTGGAGATATCCGGAGAGAAAACGTGTTAGCTTAGTTACTTCATTACTACTGTTATGAATACGTTTTCATGTGCAATGTTAAACTATGGTTTTATTAGTGGTTTCTAAAATCGATAGACTTGAATAGGTATATTTATTCTATCCTATACTCCCTGCGATTCCGAATCAGTCCAAATCGTATAGGAGGTAGGTTATCCAGGTTGCAGTGATTAATCCTAACTATTCCTAAAACTTATCTAATAACCTATACAGATTATTAACCCCCTCTAAAAGAGTTCCTGTGCTTTTTAAGTATATTAAGTGACAAGGGCAGAGACCGGTTAGTTCCTACACTAGGGACGGAGTGTAAAATCCTTCGGATTGTAAAATCCTTACCTGATTACCTGATCGATCCATATTATAGTGACTTTGTAAATCTAATAATGTGATCTAACAAGACCAAACCACCCGCAATACTACCAAAACCCACGGTTACACGATAGTCAAGGATATCTAAGTGGAAACATAACTAACAGTAAACAAACATTATAACAATATAAACTACATAAACAAGCCCACCGCTCATGTAACGAACACACAGCAATAAAATATGAAGTAGAATCAAGATTGAAAGCTCATAAATTCTTACATTATTCTATTAATGATTAAATACAAAAATAAGCAAAGTGTGGATCTCCCTTGGACGCTAGTAAATTCTTCGAAAAAGTTTGAAGCCTTATGTCCGCACTCCAACTGGCTTGAGGAGGAAGAAATGGTCTGAATAGGCTTGTAATGAGCCTCATTTTATAGGTTGCTGAACCTGTTTACGGCATAACCAATAAAGTGTTACGCGTAACCAAGTTAAACACTGCATTCCAAAAAAAAAGAAATTTTAAGCCCTTGTTTACGGCGTAACCATAATGGTGCAACTCCGTAAACTGTCAAATAGTTTCCATACTCGTGATCTTCTTTCATATATGTAGAATCTTCATGTTACGGCGTTATACATAAGTCGTTACGCCGTACTCTATCTTTGTAAAATTTTCCTTCTATCTACATGGTTACGACAAAACTAGATATGGGGGATACGCCGTAAAGTACCTGATCTTCGAACTTATGCTTAAATTTTATGTTACGGTAATAACCATTTATGATGTTTTTACGACCGTAACCACTCCGAATAATTGCACTTTAAGTCCTGTTTCCCTGTTTCTATTTCATTTTCCTGCATTATATTCAACTGAAAACAATAAAATGATAAAAATAAACCTCATTTATCGACTATTAGTAAATATATACAGGTAATATAGGGGTAAATTGACACTAAAAAGTATTAAATATTTAATGTTAATAGTACCCGACCCATCATGGCTGCAAACACGTAGTCATGCTGCCTCACCAAGATACGTGTAATAAATGCATAAACGCTACAGTATCTTCATCGCCTATAATAAATCAAAAATTAAATGCTGAACAGAAACATAAGATACTGTATAGGTCAAACGATTTATAAAAAAAGTTCTATTTTCTCTAGCAAAGCAAGCACCACAAAAACAAAGACGAAAGCCAAGCGCATTACAGAAAACAAACGATTAACGGCGTAAAGCTAACACATCATGGTGTAAAATAAGCCGCAGTCAATACCGTTCTGTCGACAAGTTTGAAATTAATTGGCTCAGACTAGCGAGGTGCAGGCCGGATAACAATATACCTGACCCGCCAAAGCTGCAAACAACTAGTAGTGCTACCCTCGCTAAAGATTATAGTGTAATAGTCCACATCAGATACGCAACGGTCGTTTCACGTTTATAATGTATTATTTGGCTCAGACTAACGAGTGCAGGCCGAGATAACAATATACCTGACCCGCCATAGCTGCAAACACGTAGTCGTGCTACCTCGCTAAGATATGTGTAATAAACGCATTAAAGCTACAGTATCTTCATCGCCTATAAAAACCGCAAATTAAATGATGAACATGTTTCAAAATAAGCAATTTTCTCAGCAAAGCAAGCATCAACAAACAAAGCGTAAGCCAAACGCATTATACAAAACAAACGATTAGGTGGCGTTTTAAGCATAAACAAATCATGGTGTAAATGCAGTCCAAGCATAAGCAAGCATCAGCTAAGCGCAGCATAATCATACGTCGAGCGCGGTGCAAAAAGTGTTAACATGATCGAATATAAACCTCAGAGAAAACGTTGGGCACAAATTTGAGATTGCAGGACGGGATAAAAGGGTATGCGACCCGCCATGGCTGCAAGCACGATGTCATGCTGCCCTACCAAGATACAAGACAATTTTACCCACCACGATCCAGCAACCTATCGTAGTTACATAATAATAAACACACAAACGAAATAGCGCCTTCACCGCCCACAATGGACTAATCAAATTAGAAAACATTGTATAATCACACAGAGCAAAGCAAGCATCAACAAGGGTATCCGTCCCACCGTGGCGTGCAAACCACCATTGCATTGGTGCAGCCCCGCCAAGGTACGGTTACTTTTCACCCTAGAACAAACCAGATCAATGTAATCATATCATCAACGTCTTGTAACTTGCAAACAATAAAAATCTGCCATGAGATTAACCAAAGCAAGCTAAATGCAATCCAACCAACATGAGCAAAATATCAACAAACTAATCATCATAACATATAACCATAAACCAATTCAGTTAACCCTATGAGTTTTCTTTGACTCCTTATTACCTCCAAACCTTTTCTCTATGGCTTCCATCAGAGTCTTGGCACATTTATAGGTATTAAAATTTAGTTGATGTTCATTTAGAAGAGCCATCAAAAGTTTACCTATTGCCTTTAACTTATTCTTCCTTGCTAACTTCTCCTCTGCAATTGTAGGAGCATATGTTTGCTCAACACCATCAACAGTTCTCTTTGGTGGAGGTGAGTCTCCATTTACTATTACTTCCCAAAGAGCATAACCTGTCATTAGGAAGTACTGTTCTATCCTCATTTTCCAAAGCTTAAATTCTCTTGGATTGAGTACTGGAAGTTTTGCAGCAGGAACTATTGTTGAAGATCATGCCTCTATGTTTTCACAAAAAATAGTTCTGGTATGTGAGGATTGTTTCTTCTTATTTAAAGTTTCTCAACAAGCTCTTATACCACTTGTTGATCCCACTTGAATAGATCTTGCTTAGCTTGTAAGAAGCTTAGTTGTATTGAATAAATCTAGTCAATGATACTAAGAAGAATTCTAATAAAGCAATAACACAAAATCAATAACAAGATAGATTACCAAACTTTCAGCCTCAATATAAAACGAGCACTCTTAATAGTGTTAGGGTTTACAAAACCTTGAAGCTATGATTATTAAAGATGTACATATAACATTATGCCCTAGGACCTCCTTTTATGCATCAAGGAGTCCTACAAGGCTTACAATACTTTCCTAACTTATCATGATCTTTTCTATAAACAAACGTAATCTCTTAAACAAATAAGTTATACATATCTTCTTTACAAATAACTAATACTTATCTTCGTAAGTATTCTTGTTCTCCAATCAATCTTTGATCTCATCTCTGTCAGCATATTCCTTCCAGCAGTAGTAATCACTCAGCAGTTGTAACTGAGCACAAGCAGTATTAACTAGCTTAGAAGTTTACTCTAGCAGTACTAACATACACTAGCAGTACTAACTTTTATACTAGCAGTAGTAACTACTTAGTATATTTTCAGTCTTCATCTCTGAGCAGTCTTAACTTCTACTAGCAGCAGTAACTTTATACTAACAGTACTAATTATACTAACAGTAGTAACTAGCAGTAGTAACTTTTATACTACCAGTACTAACTACTTAGCATAATTTTCATTAGTATTACCAGCAGCACTAAGTTATGCTTGACAGCACTAATATATACCTGAGCAGCAGTAACTCTAAGAATATCTTGAAGTCTTTTAAACCCAACAATCCTCCCCTAAACTTGATGTTCATCTTCTGAATCTTCAAGTTTCATTAAAAGTCTTCACCATCACCAGGAGGATGCATTCAAACACTTCATTGACCCTTTTCCTGCTTTGTCATGAGCTTGAGTAGTTGATAACACATCTCATTCCAATGATCAGCTTGAAGCTTCTTGTTCAGCATGTTTGAGATTGTTATTGGTGTAAGGGGATATCTTTTCTCAACCAACATAAAGATATGTAGATTTCTAAACCTTACAAAGTGCACTCCACAGTTATCAAACAGCTTCCAAACAGTCACTTTGTACCCTTGTAGATTTCTCCATACTTCACTTTTTATGTCAGGTTCAAACATTACTTTCAAATCACCCCATCAACACTTTCTTTCATAATCACTCCTTTGGCCTTGCTATTCCTTTGTTTAGCTTTAACCAATTCCAGAGTGGTATCCCAAGTCTTCTCTATCAAAACCCTGAAGCATCTTTATCATTTTCGATGAATACCCTTTTTGAGTGTCCATCAACCTATGGGTCAAGTTTAAGTACTCCCATCCTTCCATTTTTATCAATCTGGTATACAAACAATCATGGAGGCTTAGTAGCTGAGGAGTTATAGCATCAATTGGCTAATCATCATCTTTAACTTCTCATATGCCTTTTCATTATGGCCTCCCTTTATATCGTTTTTTTCAACTTCAACATGCTCATCTATCTTCTGCTTCTTTGAGCTATCAGATTCAAGTTCATCCCCTGCTCTTTTAGAGCTTTCCTCTGTTCTTGTCTCACTGCCTTTCACTACTTCTGAATTCATGTCATAACTTTAAAGTATTTACTATTTCATTTTCCTTCATCAAACAACTATGAATTTCATTATAGCTTTGCTTTCAACTTGACTATGTTTGTATCCAGCCTCTATTCTTTAAAATAGGTGAACATTTGATTTCTCTTTTGAGCTTTGGTAGGTGGCTTTCTTCTTATCTCTTCAGCTCTAAGCTTTGCAAAGTGTTTCTTTCTTCTGTTCATGAGCTCCACAAACAATCTTGATCTTTCTTTAATGTTTATTTCTCCCTGTTCTTCTGCTTGTATCCTCTGAGCTAATTCAAAGTCTGCCTCCATCATAGCTTGTGTGTTATCTCATGATTTGATTGTATCCTCTGAGCTAATTCAAAGTCTGCCTCCATCATAGCTTGTGTGTTATCCCATGATTTGATCAAAGCTATGTTGGCTTCTTGTTCCTTTTTCCTTACAAGCCTCTCTTCTTTAATAAGTTTAGCTTGCAACTGAGCTTCACGATTTCTAGCC
Source organism: Tanacetum coccineum (assembly GCA_026074375.1). NCBI lineage: Eukaryota > Viridiplantae > Streptophyta > Magnoliopsida > Asterales > Asteraceae > Tanacetum > Tanacetum coccineum. The sequence continues at coordinate 46,757 of BQNB010016060.1, forward strand.
ATTTCTTCATCAAGAGCAACTTGATCTTTCTTCTTCAAATGTACTTCATGCTCCACCATTTTTCCTTTGCGTTTGTCTTTTACTTGTGGAAGTTGTGATTGTGAAGAAGAAAATGTTTTTATAGATGCAGGTACTTGTTCTTCCTGATCATGAAATATAATTTTAGCCCTTGGTCTAACAGATGTAACTGTTATAGCAGCAATTGTAATAGGCTTGGTTTTTGCAGTTTTGATCTCAATAAAAGTTTGAGCAAGAGTCAATTCATCTGGAATTTCAATACTAGCACTAGAAGTAGTAACTACTTCAGCAGTACTAACTGGAATTGACTTTGTAGTTGTAGCAACACTAACTACAGGCTCTTCAACCACCTTTTCAAACTCAATTTCCTGCTCTTCCAACACACTTGTATCAAACATCAGGTTGTCATCACTCATCACTTGAGTCTCATTCACCAAAGTAACTTACGCATCAGCATCAAGATCTTTAATTTTCCTCCCCTGTTTGGATGTATCCTCTTGAGCACCCAAACTGGCATCATTAAAGGATTCTACCCTGCTAGAGGAACCAACCTTTCTTAACCTTCTTAGCCCTGAAATTCTTGACTTCCTTCTCTTTTCCAACTGCTTGACTCTCTTCTTTAAACTAGTAATCTCTTTTGCTTAAGCAGTCTTGGCTTTCTCCAAATCAAGGACCTTCTCCTGTAGGTTGGTACACAAACTCATCAATTTATCAAGTTGCATTCTATCCTCACCACTTGGAGGTGGATCTTAGGTAGGGGTTAGAAAATGTTCTCAGGAGTAGTCTCTTCTGTAGTAGCTTGTAGGAGCATTGTCCTTCCTTTGTTTCCTTTTTGTTTTTTTCTTTTGAGGTTTTGAGGATGATGGTTGAGTGATAATGGGTGTGGAATGGGAATCAGTGGGAGTAGCTGAATCTGCAACCATGTCTTCTGTAGCTTGAACTATCATTGTGGAGAATAGTGGAGACCTTCCAGAAAAACCCTTGCATGGTCTCTTCATGTTAGAAAATACATTCTTAGTGTGGGAAGGTGTAACATAAACCCCTATGTGCTTGGACATATTCTCTACTTGTTTGTCTAGGAAGACTTGCACAAATCTTGGATACATGAGAAATTTTACCCCATCATCCAAGTTCTTCACCATATTGTCAAAAATGTACTTGGAAAGTTTGAATTTTTAGTTTATGGCAAGACATATGATAGCATATGTCCAGAACTGTTCAATACAGGTAGTATAAATGGTTGGATTGACCGTTAATGCATATTGGACAGAACTTGCATTTAGAAAATCAATAATTTCCTCAAACCCATTATTTTCTTTGGGTTTCTCCAAAAACGCAACTAAATTGTGAGTTTCAGCAAACTTTGGGGTCGACATTATGATGGGTTTTGATGATTAAAGATGAAATTGAGTTAGGGTTTATGATTAGAGAGGATAACAAGATGTAAAATCAAACGAATGAGTGATTGAAACCCTTAATCGAAGTATTTATGAACTCACCCTCAACAGCATTAACTTGAACTGGCAGCATTAAGTTAAGCCTAACAGTATTAACTAACTCAGCAGTAGTAAGTTATGTCTGGCAGCATTTACTTATGCCTAACAGCAGTAGGAGTATGCCTATCAGCATTTAACTAATATGGGTTAAGTAGTAAATTAAGCCTAACAACATTAACTTAAGCTTAGCAGCATTAGTTTACAGCTGAGCAAACATTACACTTTTAAAATACACAGTTCATGTATTAACCCTAATTTCTTTCCAAAAAGCATTTCCATCATCAATTGTGATTCTCACAAGCTCTCTTTCTGTTTTTAATCTCACTATATCTCTCATTTCTTTTCCTTACCAATTCACTCTATCTATTTTTATATCACACAACTCTCTTTCTATTTTTCAGCTCACTGTATCTCTTATTTCTTTTTCCTCACTAGTCACTCCCTTATGTTTTTTAATTTTATGAAATCCTTTCAGATAATTTTGTATAAAGTTCCATCAATTCCATTAGTTTCATTCTGTCCTCCCTACTTCTAAGTGTGTTAACTCTTGAGAGAGGTGGATCATTGGACTGTTTAGATGCAACCTCAAACCTAGTTTAAGATTTTGCACCCCCAATATGGTAACATTGCACTGGACCACTACCTGAATTTGTTTCCTAAGGAAGAGATTCATTAAGTGTTACCATGGATTGGGTTCTATGATGTTACCACTGTCCTGCTCTACTTCTAAGCTAGTAGCAGTAGTGGCAGCCCTTTCCATTCTGTCTTCCCACTCCTTATTAACAGTCTCATCTGCAACAAGGTGAACAATTCCACTAGACTGAGATATCTTAGTGGTCCTTTTGGCTTTCCTAGGTTTTTGAGTCTTTTTGGGTTAAGATTATGATAGACAGTGTGCTGGGTTCAGCTAGAATTAGATAGTGATACCGTGTGGAAGTGGGTGGGGTTCACTGGGATTTCCTGACCCTTCACCCACTTCTGTTTAATGATACATTCTCTTTCATCCAATCTTAATTAACCTCCCCTCAAACAATACTTCAGAGATTAAGTAATCCATAGCTAGCAATCAGAAAGTTAAACCTGCTAACATCAAAAGCCTTTGTGAGAAGATCTGCAACATTATAGTCTGTGTGAATCTTGATCACTTGAATCAACTTCTTCTCATAAGAATCCTGATGAAATGGTGCCTTATGTCAATGTGCTTAGTTTTAGAAGAAACACTGGGGATTCTTCACAATACAAATGGGGGCTTTCATTTATCAATGTCGATCTTGGTGTTCATGACGTTTGATCCCATAATCAAGATTTTATTTTGGATCCTTAAACACCTGCCCACAACGATTAGCAACAGCAACATACTCTGCTTTAGTAGTAGAATTTGCAACTATAGTCTGTTTTTTTGCATTGCCATGAAATCAACCTTTGCCAAGAAATTGACAACCTCCTATTGTGGATTTCCTATAAAGGCTAGCTCCAGCATAATCACTATCAGAAAAAGCTTCCAAGTCAAATGGTGAATCCATAGGATACCAAAGGCCCAATTTAGGTTGACCTTTTAAGGTAATATGATTATCTTCACAGATGAATATGTGAGACTTAAGGAGTAACTTGGAAACCTGCACAAGCACAACAGCAAAAGTATGTAAGGCCTATACAGAAGCTGTTAAGTACATCAATGATCCAATCATTGATCTATATAAGTGAACATCCACATCCAGCTTCTTCATCCTTGAGCAATGCTTTGTTAGTCTCAATTGGAGTGCTTGCTGTCTTTATAGTGACAAAATCAAACTTCTTCAATATATCAGCCCCATACTGTCTTGGTGATGAGATTCATCATCTTTCTGCATGACTTGCAACCATAAGAAGAAAGTGAGCTCCCTGAAAGAACTCATTTTTGAAATCTCTTGTGCATAATGCTACTCAAATTCCAACACATAAATACTTCTTTGTAGAACCCAAAGATGATATCTTCAACATACACTTGTACTAACTAGGATATCACCTCTGTCCTCTTTGATGAACAAAGTTTTATCTATAGTGCCTCTTCTGTATCCATTTTCCAATAGGTAGGTAGACAAGGTCTCATACCAGGCTCTAGGAGCTTGATGTAGACCATATAAAGCTTTTTCTACCTTATAAACCTTATCAGGGAACTATGGATCTTCAAAACCAGGAGGTTGGCACACATATACCTCCTCTTCAATAGTACCATATAAAAAGGCACTCTTCACATCCATCTGGTACACAATAAATCCCATAAATGATGCATAGGCCAAAAATAACCTGATTGCTTCAATCCTAGCAACAGGAGCAAAAACCTCATCATAATCAATGCCTTCTTCTTGGGTGTAACCTTGTGCAACCAGTCTTGCCTTGTTTCTAACTACAATTCCTCTCTCATCTTTCTTGTTTCTATACACCCACTTAGTTCCAATAGCCCTCTTGCCTTTAGGAAGATCCACCAGAGTCCAAACCTTTTGAAGTTTAAATTGCAGAAGCTCCTCTTGCATTGCTTCTATCCAGCTTGGATCTGTCAAAGCTTGAATCACCTTTTTGGGTTCATTTTGAGAGAGAAAACATGCAAATAAGCAGTTCTAATAATCTTTGTGATTTGTTCTCCTCTGCTTTTTGATGTAACTGACCATAGCATGTTCTTCAGAAATCTTGGTCATCCTCCTTGTTTGAGTAGCTGAATTTATGTCTCACTGATCTGGCTCCTTTAGGTTTGATCCTTATGAATTCTGGTTGTGGGAATAGGACTGACATTCATGGTGGTTTCCAAGTTGTTAAGGTCAGCCTCTGCACCTACATCTTCATCATCATATGCACCACTAAAGATACCAGTATCCTCCAAATCAGGTATGAGAGGAAGATCATCAGCTAATTAGTATTTTTACTAGCAGTAGATACTATAGTTGGCACTATTAGTACTATTTGTTAGTGCTGTTAGCATAACCTTCCTTCTATTGAACAAGCAAATTATCCAATTCAGCTCTAAAATCTTGCACATTCTAGTCATTTTCTTTATTTGAAGCTCCTCTTTCTTTCTCTTGACCATTTCTTTCACCCTCATTTGCTGGTTCTTCATTAGTCTTTTTACCAGCATCATTAACAACTGCATCCTTTGAGTTCTGTGGACTATCATAAAGTAATGGTAGCAGAATATATTGTTGAGTAGGTACTGCATCAACATTATCCTTGATACCTGCATTCTTATTAGTTTGATTCCCTGTAGTAACTGGCTCATAATTCATAGAGTTTGTTAGTAAATCAATATCAAAGAGCCAATATGGTCTACTTCCTGTAACATTGGGTTTGTTTTCAAGAAAGTTTATGTGCAGGTTCTCCTCTACTTTCCTAGTTCTAGTGTTAAATGCCCTAAAAGCCTTGCTATTTAAAGAGTATCCAACAAAGAACCCCTCATCAGCCTTCTCATCAAATTTGCCTAGGGGATCTAAGGTATTAAGAATAGTCACATGACACCCAAAAGGTCTCATAAAACTTATACTAGGTGGTCTACCATGTAATAGTTCATAAGGTGTCTTGTTGTGAGGCTTAGTTACTAAAACCCTATTCTGAACATAACAAGCAGTTTAATGCTTAGCTAAAATGTAGTAGGCTAATAATGATTCTGCATAGCATAGTCCTAGATGCCTTATTAGAGTCTATTATTCTTTCAGCAACTCCATTTTGTTGTGGAGTTCTGGCAACACTAAACTCCCTCTTAATCTCTTTCATTCCACAGAACTAATTCATGTCATTATTTTTAAACTCAGTTCCATTATCACATATGATGATTTTAACCTTATGATTTATTTGGTTTTCTATGCCAGTAATAAAAGTTTTAAGGATACCACTAGTCTCATCCTTAGTGGCCAAAAAGAAAACCCAACTAAACCTACTATAGTCATCAGTGACAACAAGGATGTGTCTTGGTGATGATTACTCTTATAGATGTTGGCCGTATAGTCTTTATGCCAACATTTGTAAGGGTTGGCTCTGGGTTTAGAGCTCACAGCTTCTGTTTACACAGAAGCTTTGTGTTGCTTTACCTTCTGACAAGCAAAACAAGTGTCAAACTATGGTCATTTTCAAAGAGCTTTGAAAGTTGCAAACCTCTAACAAGGGTTTCCCTTTACATGTTTGTTCATTCGTTTTAAAGTTTATATGGACAAGCCTTCCTATGCCATAAATTAGACTCTTCTATTGTAGTCTTTGCAAATTTAACATGTCAACCTCACTGATGGAACTACTTCTTTAGATCAAAACTATAACTGGTTGTTATGTCTGGGTTCTTTAGCAAGATTTGACTTTCATCAAGTAATTTAAAGTCATGAGATAGAACAAGACATTCAGTCTCAGTGAGAAGAACACTGTTTTTCTTGTCACACATTTGTGAGACAGAGAAAATGTTAAACTTAAGTTTCTTTACAAAGTATACATATTCAAAGTCTAATTTCTCAGTCCTAGTTTTACCTTTTCCAATAATTTTACCTCCTTTAGGACTTCCTGCAAATGCAACAAATCCACCATCAACCTCTTGATAATCTGTAAGAAATGACTTGTTTCCTGTCATATGCTTGGAGCATCCACTGTCAAAAATCCCTTGATCATGTAAAGTATATTATGGATTACCCTGCACTCAAAATGAGAGAATTAGTTTCTCTTGGGACCCAAGCCAATACACGCTTGAGTCTGCCTTGTTAGATCACATAGTCTCAAATCTTTTTACATGTATGATCCACTGCCTTTGGATGTTATGGTCAAATAAACATTTCCTGTTGGTCTCCAAATCCGCATGCTGGAGGACTTAACAGCATTTTTCCCCATTTCACACAGCTATGCACTAACTACTGCTTTTGGCCCCTTAGAGTAGTTAACATTGTTAAACTTAGTAGTTTTTAACTTTTTCATTAAGATTATTGTTTGAGATGCTGTTTTTTGGTTAATTCTTACTGGTGATGTTACTTTAAAATAGGGAATATGTTTTGGGTAATGGATCATTCACTTTTGATTTTGGGTGGCATGGCTAGTATTATCAGGCCTGGCATTACTAATTCGATAGCTGCTGCTTGATCTGGTCAACATCCGAGGTAATTCTGAAATTTTAAAGATTATTTTAACCTTGACGTTTCGAGTCTGACTTGGACTTTTTGGACTATTTGGTCTTTTATTGTCACATAAAACGATTACCGCATAACTGGTAATTTTCGGAACATATTTCAATAATAAATCGTATTTATTATTACACACCTCGAGTACAAAGTTATTTTTAACTTATTTGATTCGAAAACGAAAAAGGATATATATTAATTCATAGTTGATTTATCAAAAACGAACCACTAAATCACGTTTTCACGATTCGGACCCTAAAGCAATTTGATGTAAAACGATATTTCAGACAACTTTTTAGTTTTACCCGAGACTTGAAAACAGCAGAGAGGGCTAAAAACAACTCGCAAGTTTTGAAAACTGCACACAACGGGTACCGACACACAAAATAATTAAATTTATTTTTAATTATCACTATTTATTTAATAAAAATATTAAATATAATCATTAATATTTTTAATTATTTAACGTTGTTTGCATAAGCGAATATCCTGAGTTAGAAACTCATTTTTATTTTAACCGAGTCCACAAAATAAAGTACAAATTATTATTTTTATAAATGTTATAAAAATATTTATGAAATATTATCAAGTAAATACTCATTTTTATCGGAAAAATGATTCCGAACGCAATGGCGCAAGTTTCGTATTTTAATTCATCCGTTAAGCGGCTCAAACGAGTCCCGAACGACTATTTTACAAAATAATACTCAAAAGTTACACTTTTGTCCCTAGAAAATAGTTACAAAATGAACCCCAAACTAATTGAGACTTGACACTTTCTTTTATAAACTTTTAAGAAAGTTATATATATATATATATATAGTATATATATATATATATATATTATATATTTTATTATATATTATTTATATATATATATTATATATATATTATAAATATATATAATAAATTTTATACATTTTTTTTCTTTTCATTTTATAAAAAACACCACGCACATACATCCTCCTCCATCTCTCCCTCTTTCACGGCCACGCCGGGGACATGCCGGATTCCGGCCACACACACACAAATCCTCCCTCTCTTTCCCCATTTCCGGCCAGCCGTCGCTGGTCACCACCGCCGCCACCACCGAAAAACTTTTCCAGCAAGTTTTCCGACCAAGTCTCAAAAGCCTCCCCATCACCCGATCTCCACCACCACGCGCCGCCACGCGCCTATACCCACCACCACCCCACTGCCACCACGACATCATTAGCACCATTTCCATCATCACAACACCAAGAAGGGTGCGTTCGGTTTGTTATAAATAAGCACAAGGGTGCGTTTGGCAGCAAGAGTCACCACAAGGGTGTGTGTGGTTTGTTTAACACCGCTAAGGGTGCGGTTGGCTTTTATATCACCAAGTTAGGGTGCGTCTGGTTGCGGGTTAGCAGCAGGAGCGTTCGTTTTATAAAACCACCAAAAATGGTGCGTTTGGTTTTGTTATAACACCACTAGGGTGCGTTTGTTTTGCGGTGTTAACAGCCAAGGGTGCGTTTGTTGTCTTATCAACCCAAAAGGATGCGTTGGGTGTGTCTCAAAACCACAAGGGTGCGTCCGGCTTGGGTTAGCACCAAAGGGGTGGGTTCGGTTTGAGTTTAACAGCCCCGGGTGCGTTTGGTTTATGAAGAAATCGAATAGGGTGCGTTTGGTTAACAGATAAGGGTGCGTTTGGCTGTGTAAATCGCACAAGGTGCGTTTGTTTGATGTTATGACACAGCCAGGGGTGCGGTTGGTTGACAAAAACAGAATGGGCTGCGTTTGGTTTGGTATAAACACCACGAGGGTGCGTTTTGTTTGTTGATAACAGATTGGGGAGCGTTTGGTTGAAGCAGAAAAATACTAAAGAGTGCGTTTGACTGTGTTATACACAGTTTAGGCTGCGTTTGGTTTGATTTAATCAACATAAAGAGCGCGTTTGGGCTGTTGTAAAGATAAGAGTGCGTTTGGCTGTGTTATACACAACATAGGGTGCGTTTGGTATAGCAAGGATACGTAGGATGCGTTTGTTTTGTGGTTTCACAAGATTACGGCGCGTTTGGTATAGATTAGGATGCGATTGGTTTAGCATCAGATTTAGGTGCGTTTGGTTTGTGACGGATTAGGGTGCGTTGTTCGGTTATTGACTGAAAAAGGAGCGTTTGGTTGTGGGTATAAGCACCAAAGGGAGCGTTTGGTTGCTGTATAACAGATTAGGGAGCGTTTCGATCCGGGTTTAGCAGCCGTAATGGGCGTTTGGTTTACATAAAAATAAACTAATAAATATAATGAAAGATTTTATAAATATAAAATCGGATCTAAAACGGTGGTTTAATGGTTAAATAATTATGTTATTTATTATTTTGTTCTTGGTATTTAATAACATATTTGGAATGTTTGGATTTGGGAAAGACTATTAAGGGGTATGTTTGGGTTTGCAACATGGATTGATTTAAATCGAGGAAAAATAATTAACTTTTGTTAAAAATGGAAACGTCTTATAAACGAATAGATCATGACGAAAAATCTATAAAATTACTATACTTAGTAATTTTCACTTTAGTTTCTAATATTTTAGAAATCTGATAAAAGAACGAAGTTATATAATCGTAACTTTTGTAAGAGCTTTAAAAACATAGTTTACATATTTCGTAATTTTAAAACGTGAGTTTATTATTATGCAGGGACATTTTAATAATTTAATTGGTGATTTCTGAAAACGTGTCGAAATATATTGTTACAATTATTTTCTCACATCTTTGATATAATACTTGCGAAGTATTGTATACCTCAAATATTTATAGGATTGTTTGCTTTTGTTATATAATTCATGGTATGAATTATATATTTGTTCATTTTTCATTTGGTAATATATAAGGAATATATTACATATTTTGCGTTTACTTTTCGATTTATTTTATTTAACCAACCACCAAACTATTACAACTTAAGATCTAAATCTTTATCAACGTGTCGCGTTGATATGACCATTCATCGGGAAACTCAGATACATTACTCTAGGCTAGTGGGTCTTAGCCGTTAAGATAAACCGCAACTTCTTGGTCGAGCCGTTCCGGTTTCCGTTCGTGTTATGCTTAATATGTGCATTTCTGCCAATCGTTCTGCAGCATCAATGTGAGTTTATAGCCCCATGTTTTACTGGTTTTACATATATTTTTGGGGTGAGAACATGCTCGTTTACGAATGCATTTACGTGGTTGATTACAAATTGGTTTACATACTCATTTATATATTTATTATATATCCCTTCAAAAGCCAACAAAAAAAAAAGAAACTTAAAGAAAAAAAAAGAAGAAAGTAAAGAAATAATAAAAAATGATAATGTAAAAATACAGAATGAGATACATTACTTGGTCTAATTTATTGGGCGTGAACTCTCGCTATTAGGACTTGGTTATAGCACATCATAATCATATCTCACGTGGATACCAATTGTTTTTACTTATGGATGCAACAGCTATAACTATTACCTCGAATGAAATGGATTAGCTTAGGTTGCAGAACTGTAAATCACTGGAGGGTGAAGCGCGAATGTTATGAAATAGGGATCTATTCGAGATTGACAATCCCTGTTCAAGGTGATTACTATCTTGGGCAAAGCAACGAATCTTATAACATGTTCGGAATACGATTGGTTGATCTATCCAAGTGCCCCAACAATTACATACACATGAATATATTTCAAAAATGCCCGGGTGTATCTAGAGGGGAAACCTATGATGTGTATATATTTATTTTCATAAATGCTCGGTGTGTTCTTGGAGGAACACCTACAATTGGTACAACTCTTACGTAGCCTTGAATAAAGTGGCGACATACAGTCACGCTGAGTTTTTCATGAACTTAGATAATTTAATACATTGTTCTATAGCACACATGAATATTTACTATCCTTAAATAGAGTGGCAAATACATACTTGAAAACATTCGTGATATTTTTCAATTATTCATGTATAACATGAACTGATGCGGTTCAACGTTCATATGTACATTTTTGTGACTATTTGGGGATTGAAATGGGTCCATGCATACTTACAACAAATTGAATTACTAAAAATCAACTACATTTTGGAATGACATTTAAGGATTTAAATGGGTCATACACACTTTAACAGAACGTTTGGATCACATTGTGTATACAAAAACTATGAACCACACAACTTTAATGTTGACACTTTTAAGCATGTTTTTCTCTGGTGAATTAAATGCTTGGCTACTTGATGTGCACTGGAGATTCTAAAATTGACAAGATTTCATTTATGGATTTCTACTTATATTAAGATGATCAAATCTCATTGGGTTGTTTTCAAGCTTTTCATTGTGATGCAATTATGGGACAAATGTTATATCAATTTCAAGGAAATCAACTAAGATTACTTTCAAAATCTACACATTTAGATGTCCGTTCTCTGTATCTAGCACTGTGTTTAAGAAGTTCGCCCCCGGACATATTTCCGCTGGCGACAAAATCCATTTTAGTGTGTTACAGTAAAAAGCAACAAGCGGTTTGTGCACATTCATAGTGATTTCCTCACATCGGGATCTTCTAAGAAACAAACCGCCCTAGCCATTTCCACCACCGAAGCCGAATATGTATCCGCTAAAAAAGCTTGCCAACAAGCTTTATGGATGATCTCAGTCCGGGACAATACTTATTCGTCCAAAAGCCTTTTAACTCAGTTCCAGTGTTCGTGTTAGCTGCTCTATCCCATATGTTGGGCATATGCAATCAACCAGATAAGGCATCGTCATTAAAGTAACCATAGCAAATGTTACGTTTATTTTCCTCAGCACATCTGCTTCGAGAGAATACTGATTTGGTTCGTTCAAACCAGCGAATAAGGCCTACAGCTCCTTAATATTACCATTAAGCAGAAAAGTTGACAATCTGATAAACCTTTGTAGATTCCCGATTTTCACTGCCAGTATCCAGTAAGATTGTTGTATAACTAGCACTTGCTATGAGCAGCATCTGTGCTTCCACGGCTATTGTAAAGAATCAGCAATCATTGTTCGGATGGCATCTAAAGTTATGGCTGGTGTTTTGGATGTTGACGTCCTTTTGGGAAGCATTCTATCAACTGAAGATAACACTAGTAAGAATGATATCCTAAGTAATAAAAGAGAATGTGATGCTTCAAAATGCTTAAGTAGTAATGAATTTTAAGCACTATGGTAAATAGATTCATAATGATGAAGACAAAAAATGAATGATTAATTGAGGAGATTAATGAGGAAAAGAGAGATAAAGTTCGTGAAAATAAGATACGAAACGGGTTGCCATTAAAAATAATTTGCCTTTTACTATACATAACAAAAATTTGAATAAGACCGTTTTAACACATCTCATGGCTAGGAATAAAGATATAACTAGTTTAAGAGATGATGATTTTGAGCTGATAGATGACAATCCTAAAAGATCCCCTGATCTGTTTGGTGACGAGCATGGATTTACTCAATGATTTCATTCAAGATCGTAAAATTCTATAGTGAGCCAAGAGCAATCTTATCCTTTTTTGCCCTAAACGGCTTCTTTGAAGTTTAGATAATCTGAGTACAGTATTTTCTTGAGTTCGTTCTTAGTTCGTCACTATCCTTCGTATGATCATTCTATCAACTACGTCCTTCCTCCATTTTCACGATGTGTTAAGTTAGAGTTTCATATAAAGAAATTTCAAAATACTTCGATTTGTCCCATGATGTTTCAGATACATCTTAATTGGACATTTTCCTATATTCAAATAACTTGAGGTGGGGTAGGAGTATTAAACAAGAGGAGATGGTGATACTAAATCACGATGTTGATCCGAACGAATTGATAAACGTCGCTGAGGAGAAATTATGAGGAACATAGTGCTTCTAGGTGGTAATAAGTTCTCAGGAACAAAGAAAATCGAGGATCAAAAAGTAAAGATGGTTGTAATACGGAGATTGAGTCAGAATAGCTGGTGGAGCAAATAGGATCTGGTGAATGAAATAGATAATCACATATATCATGAAAATGCTTGTACGTTCTTCAAATAGGATTATTGTAGAAAGAAGAGAATACAGGAGGGGATCAATTATCTTTAGAGTTTTTTTCGAAAGATTAAAAAGAACTGATTCGCTGATGAAGCTGGGAAGTAATTCGGATGAGAACCGAAGATAGTTAGAGATTATTTAAAGAGGAAAAAAGCATCCTCATATCTAGAAGTAAAGTTGATTGGGAGAAGAACATCCGTTCTACTTAACAACATTTGTAAATAACAGAAGTTCTTTATGTAATAGTAAATATAATAGTATATTTACATACTTGTTTTGGAATGTAGTGGCAACGGAGGACTTTGAATGGCGGCGAAAAATGAAATGTGGTTATAGTTAAGGTTAAACCTTGTTCTCAATAACCATGGTGCATGGCGCCATACCAATCGAAACACCCCCATTTTTATAATATAGCAGCAGAAGCTAATCTGGGGTATTACTTCATGGATACAACAATCATAATCATAGAAAACAACTTAAAAGAGACATTGTTGGAAAAATTTGGTTATCATTCATTATATTCAGAGTTTTTACAAAATGCAGTCCTAACATCTTAAACATTATGTTTTGAATGATAACATTTCACCAATCTTCGAGTCATGCCACTCCGTGACCCGCAACTTACTCATTACCCTGAGAAAAACAGGCTAAAAAGGGTCAACAACAAAGTTGAGTGAAATTCATAGTTTGAACTGATTTGTTGAATACAAGTTATAGTGTAATTAATATGTACAAACATAATTATTAATGAAAATGGAATGTATTTCTTGGGTCAAGTTCTTATATACCCGAAATCATAGTTTACAAATGTATTAATCCCGTTTGTTGCCTTTGTTTGGTCTAATTGGTCTTGTCTGGTATCAACACATTATTATACAAAGTCAAATTAATGACTCGAAGAGCTCATATTATCAACATATTAATATCCAAAGTCAATTCAACGACTAGAAGTCAAATTTAACGACTAGAGAATTTATAATACTAACACATTATCATCCATAGTCAATTTAACGACTAGTATAATTAAATATTAACATATTAATGGATCCAAGTCCCACTTTAACGACTCAAAAAAGTCAAAATTAAACGACTTGAAGTCAGATTTAACGACTTGTAGGATCTATATACTAACTAGATTAAACATGCAAATCAATTTAACAACTCGAAGTCAAATTAACGACTTGAATTCCAATTTAATGAGATTTGTAGGAGTATATAACTTAGGCATTGATTGTAATGATGTATCCGATAGCTATAGTCCTAGGTAAAACACTTGTATTCGTTATTTATACATACATTCCCCTTACGGTTGTTATGAAAGCATAATAAGAGATAAAAAGTGAGGTTAAGAACTCAATAAGTCCTTAAAAAGTAATCACATCGTTCTAAGATAAATTAATATGTAAAAGTGTTTGTAATAAGTATGTATCCCCCTCGCGGATTATAAATAAGAAAATGATTAAAGGCGAGAGTATGAACATCACCCTGAATTTAGATGTAGTAATTATACAAAAGATGAAAGCTGACTGACCTTATCACAATCTTAACCGAGAAAAGCTTGATAAATAAAATGATAATAACAGCCACGTCACACAACCTGAGTAGAATAAAGTCAAGTCTTAGGAAGATTGTACATTATGAACTTTGGTTTAAGGTTATGATTTTATTGAAGAGTTGGAATTATTGTATCAACCGATTCGTCGAAAAGCATCATAATTCAGATTCTTCATAAAACGTTTGAGGAGCTAGGGCACTTTAAATCATAAACCCAACAACTCATTCAGAAACGTAAAACCAGAGATGAAACTCCTTAATATAAACGCCTCCCTAGAATTGTGATATGATATCATCGGTTTTTGATGTGTTTTATTCAATATCTGGAAAAGGTTAAGCACGAGAATCGTTATTTAAAGTTACGTCAGGTGAGTTTTAAATTATGAATTTTACACATTTTCAAAATGCTAACATTTAGACCTAGGGTTTTAGAATATTGCAATGTCAGACCCCTAGGGTTTGCATTTTCGACTTTGTGTCCTTCAAGTGTTATTTTAACATTATTTAAGAAGCAAGGATAGATTTATAATAATATTAACCATTATAATACATATAGTTTTAATGAAATACGCCGAAATTAGGGTTTCGGGTGTACGGTTTTGATCAAAATGAAAATGAGCATGAATTTGGGTTTATGAAAAATTTAACAAGAGTATATTTAGGATCATAATGAACATTATAATGTGTATTAGCAGAAGTATATACATTCCAAAAGTGGTTGAAGCTCAAGGAGGCAAAGATGGTGGAAACGGGTTCAGAATCGGGACTTTCGGCTATGTACTCTATAGTAACGACTCCCCAGGGCTTCGTTTCTTGTTTTCTTTTTGCTTCATTATGTCTTGAGCTTCTTAAGATCTACTAGAATTCATAATGAGGCAAGGAATTGCTACAAGAAGGGTTAAAGAGTAGGAAGTGGGGGAATGAAGAAAAATTGAGTGTATGGCTCCCCCATATAAAACGCATTAGAAGCTATAATGATAAGCAAGCTCATGATCTGGTCCACACACATTGTGAGGGCTATAAAGAGTAGAGAAGCTAACAATGATATTATAGCAAGCTAAAATCCAACTAGAACTCTTTGGAAACTCCATGTGCTTGTCGTGGCCTAATAAGAGACAAAGGAAGATATTTATGAAACTTGGTGACCAAGGAGATGAAGTGAGGTGCTTGTAAGCTGCTACAAGGTTTCTAGAAGAAGTTTATGCAAGTGCCTTGCACATGGTTAGGGCTAAAATGGGTTAAAGAAGCCAAAAATGGGGTGCGGGTTTGTTTTGGGCTCGGCATAGTTTTCAAGAGTCTTTCCAATGTACATTATGGTTTTTAAAATGATTAAGGTAGATGAAATAGTTTGTTAAGGACTGGTATTAAAGTAATTAGCAAAGATTAGCAATTCGTTTGAGGAGGTTAAAAAACGGATTAGAAAATGAGAAATGGGAGTACGGGTTCAACTAGTAGCCTCGTTTAGTGTTTTCTTGACTTTCTTGCTTATATTTTTGACATACTCTGATTAGGAATAGATGGAATACAAATCCTAGGGCTATAATAAATTATAATCAATGGAATTTGGGTCATATGATTTAAGTTATAATTGGCTGAAATTGAGAAAACAGGTCAAAGTTATAATTAGGGCATAATTAGGGTTTTCTGGATTTGTTAAGGTTTTCTAGGCTTTGATTTCTTGCACATTGCTAAGTTAATGATAGATAATTATTTTTAAACTTATTTTATAAGTTTATAATAGCCCTTGGTTGGTTCTTTGGGATTAGAATGGTTTAAAACGAGTAAACAGGTTAAATGAACCAATTAGGTACATTTAGGGTTTCTGGGATATGTTTTACGTACAAGTGAAGATAAAGATGAGTAATGATGAAATAATTGATTGAAATAGATTGAAAATGATTGGAAAATAAGTTATTTTCAAACTTATTTGAGTGTTGGTTTTATGAGTTATGAAGGATAAAAAACCAAGAAGACGGGTCCAGATTTACTATTTGCTTCGGTTAGGTATTTGATTTTGAATTAGGGTTGAGTTTAAAATGTGGTAGAAACTTATGAATAGAATAATTAGTTTACACATTGTACATGAGTGTAGTAGCTTGAACGAGAGTGGATGTGAAGAAATTAGAGTTAAAACGGAGGTAAAACAGCTATTTTAGATATCGTACATTAATTGACTTGTATATGAGCTTTGAAATATCTTGTAAACAATTCTTTTGGAGGGAATGTATATTTCATATGATATGAAATGTTACTTGTACCTATGCTTTAGTAGCTTGTACAATCGCTTTAGATAGTTAACCTTTATGGAAATAAAGGGATTATAGGTATACGATAACGTTTAAAAGAAAGCCATTTGATATAACGTTGCGCATAGGTACATTAAAAGGAAAAATGTACTTTGTAATGAAGGATATTAAAGATATTGACTTGAAATTTAATGATATTTGCTTTTACAAAATATGAAAACAGGATTGACCATAGATAGGGTGTGTGAGCTCGTCACTGTAGTTATGATTTTACAAGACAAACAGAATATTGTACCAGCAAGTAATGTAATCAATCTAAAAAAATCCCCAGTTAAAAATGTGAAAATAGTAAAATAGTGTTGATGAAAATTCTTGGGTTTATAGACAAACGCCTAAGTAACTACCAAAGGAAAGTATATATCTCCTATCTTATCTGATTCTATAGGAATCTATTTATGCACTCAAACATGAAACTTTCAGGATTTTTTTTTCATTCTACTATATGTACTCATTATACATTTACTATATGCATGCATTCTCATCATGAAAATAACTTTTCATTACTCAAAACCTGAAAGCATCTCTCAAAAACAATTCTCACGACTAGGACTCACATCAAATTATTATTCATTGCTTAATAAAAAAAATGTTTTCTATCATACATCATGACATGTCTCTTGAATGCTAAAGGAATGCATAATTAATATGTATTTTCGAGAACATGCAATCGTAGCAACTTCAAACCAAGGAGACTTTGGGTTATCTCATAATTATATTTTATTTCTTTTGAGTCAAGATAACTGCACCTCCATATTGTTTTTATATAGTCACACACTAGAACAAAATGTTTTTTGCAATTTTGCAGAAGCCGGTTCCCTTCATTGCTGAAGGACGGTTCCATACTGCACATGAAACTAGTAGAACCGGCTAAATAGTACATCAGCATTAAACCCAAATTTTGAACATCAAACCCAACCTTTTCCTACCAAATTCAACCTATATCAGCTCATAGGCTTTAAAAGTTGACCTTAGGGAAATCTAATCCTTAGATCTTTACCAGAATAAGAGATAATGCATTTAATCGTCAAAAACTGTTGTTCTATAAATAGCTACCTTGTCCCAAACATCCCTTCACCCATCCCTTTTAAGAATTTACTAACCATACAATGCCAAAGACAAACAACGATAGAAGTAACCCAATGAGTTTCAAACGTACCGCTAGAATTAATTGTCCGTGTATGTGTTTGTCAGCCCCATCATCTCGTCTTTCCACCTAAACGAAAACCTATCCCTCCTATCAAACGGCCCTCACCAAGTCCTATCATTTCACACCCCTTTCACCCATTGCTTCCGTGGATCTCCCCCAAGAACTCTTTGATCACTCCCAATTTCAACCTCACTTCCTATGACTTTATCACCACCTGCTCTATACAACCATCCAAACATATCCTCCTCGTTGGCCATAAACTGTAGATCTGGTTAACTACTCTCTCTACTCCTCCCATACACCTCACCTATTCTTTAATTCTCTTGAGGACTTACCTCTATAAACTACCAATCCACCACCACTGAGACCCTCGTTTGACACAACGAGCATTTGGCTAACCAACCACCACCTCTTCCCATCATGAAACCACCTTTGCCACCACAACTTCTGCCATTGTGACCCAATAATCCCTCTACCATGCTTACTTACAAAATGTTTTGTGATCATTGTCAACGCACGCAAGTCATTATCAACGATCTCCATGAAGAGATGAGGTTCATCCTCAATCACATTCTCGAGCGTCTTGACGTTCTCGCTCATAAGAATAACTCTTAGATTAGTTTAATGTAGGAAATGAATAAATCTATCCTTGTTCTTAGTTTTACCCATTTTTGTATTGATCTTAATATCTCAAACGTGGACGTTTATTTTATTACAAGGAATCAAATTCTCTATTAGTTGATTGTGTTGTGGATGTGGTTACTTCCTGCAAAATGTTTTATTACTCTTTGTACTAACCATTTTTGAAGGGTCAAATTTTGACTTTAGGTACAGTTAACGGTTCCTTCAACAATGAAGGCCGGTTCCTTTTCTTTGATGGAACTGTCCGAGTCAGTTCTACAATAGCAGATTTTTGCTTCTTGCTTCTATTTTTTGTTTTGTAGGTACACTTAAAGGAAGGGGGAGCTTACATTAACATAACTAACATATTTGTTTTGTAGCATTACTTACATCTCTTTTGATGATCCCATCTCTTAAAGAGGACGCCTCCATCAACGGGGCATTGCATCTTGATTCTCTCTGAATCAACTCTCATTATGGTATTCGACTTGCTTCGGATCGACTCACGATTATACCA
>BQNB010016061.1:0-28595 GCA_026074375.1 Tanacetum coccineum
TCAATTTCTATAAAAATCGTATTTTTATATATAAATGAAAAAGATTACATGCAAAGATAGTTTATTGATGTTATTCCTTATGTATGACACTTTTTGTAAACTCAATATATTTGTAATATGATATAAATATATAAATTTATAAATATTTTCATATTTTGTGCCGTTTTAAGTCACGCCTTAAAAACGCCATGACTCGCCATGGCTCGCAAAGACGTGAGGCTTGGCCATGCCGCCACGCCACGTCTCACGCTATTTATAACCTTGCTTATAATGTATAGTAAGAATTGGAGGTTTATGTCTACTTGTTAGGACATACACATAAAATCGTTGACTTGATTAAAGACTTATAATATGAAGCATGAAACCGGCTTAGTAATACTACTGATGATATTTGTTTTGAGTTAAGTTGGCAAATAGGTAAAGCCATAAAGTATAAGTTCATCTAGTGAATTGTGGGATTATCTCACAATTTCAATCCTTATAGAATACCACAATTTTATGGTATGTCCTACAAGGAAAAATCAAACTCTACTGATAGTGTTTAATGATCGATGACTTAAACTGCTTTACCTCCCAAAGCTATCAAGGTTCGAAAATTAAGTATGTCAAGTGTATACTCAATATGACTTCAACCTAGAAGGTAATTAAGACATTATTCTAGTAATAAGATGTGATGAATCCTATTAAGTCTTGATTGAAGTTCTAAATCTGTTAAAATCTCTTGGAGCTTGTTATTAACAAAATAAAGTCAATAACTGTAAGTGTATTATGTATGTCCCAAATGAGAACAATTTATTGTTACTCTAAATGCTATTGGAGAATAGTCTCATTGTATAAGAAGCAAGTGGGAGCATCCGTAGATCTAGAAGAGATACAGTAACAAAATACACAACCTTTTAAACCCACTAGCAAATGTCATACTTGGATGAACATGTAAATGTTGGGCCTTAAAATGATGTAACTCGCATTCATAGATCTACAAGGATACCTCAAGCACCTGAGTGATATGTTTGTATATCAATGCTGAGGAATATGAGTTAGAGGATCATGGTGAACCTGTTAACCATAAAGATGCATTGTCAGATCTTAAATCTGATGAATGACTCAAAACTATGAATGATAAGATGTTGTCCATAAAAGATAATCATTTTTTAAATTTGATTGATCTTTCACCAATCAGTTAGACTTATATGGACAATATCGTATACACATTTATTACACGTCAAATGACATGAGTTGTTACTCATTTTCAAGAAATTGAATATGATTAAAACTTCATTTACGAGCATTAAATATATAAAGATGATTATATTGTCATACTTATTTTCATGAATATGAGATATGACAAAATTGGATATCACAACTCTTTATTAAATGATTACCTTATGAGGACGATGTAATCAAAAGAGGTTTTATAAATCGAATATAATCTTTACATAGTATACAAAAATGCAAGAATCCGAATATGGATTATAAGCATGCATCTAGGAGTTGGATCTTAAGTTTAATTGTTAAATCAATTACTTGTTTGATTTGACTTTTAATTAAGATAGCTCATGAGTACACCTAAGAGCTAGTGGGATCACCTTGATTTGTTTTTCTTAATTTAAATATGTTGTTAAACGTATTAGAAACAATTTTTCATCTGAGCAAGATCATATCCCTTAGCTCAAAATTAAGTTTCTTAGGAATATTTTAGAAAAAAAAACATACCACCTTGGAATATATGTTTGATAGGATAAACATATGTGGTGAATTAAGTCTAATACAATATGAAATATCATTTAGTGAAACTTGAGTGATCTATCTTACTTGATGAGACTGAACACATGAAAGGAACTTTAAGTGTAACTACCAGATTCATTATGTACATCATATTGTGTATAAGGCTAGTTGTATCATTTTCATGAGTGCAAGATGATTTGACAACATTGGTGTCTAAGTGAAAGTCATTTAGAAACTATTAAATGGAACATTCTGATGGATGTTTTTTTGATTAGGAAATTCATTCCTAGGCTTAAAGTCGTCTCTAGTAATGAAAAACCTATGGATATATATCGTGACAATTAGGGCGCAGTTATCATAGTCAACATACCTTATGTTTAAGTGAGATCCAAACATTACCAAAGAAGTGTTCATAGTTTACAGATTAAGCATGGTGTTGTTTGAATACACTAGTGCTTGTTTCGAATAAGATGATGTTGATTCCTAGTCTTGACAGGTTTTCATCATGGATGATGACATTGCCGACTACACATGCTTGGATCAAAAGTATAGTTGCATTATAATATAAAAAGAACAAAAATACTTTACAGTGAGAAGTTGTTGAGATGAATGTCTCTAATAAGTTTTTGATGATGTCATACACTTTATGGAATGGTGTGTGACTATACTTATATAAGTAATATTTGTAATTGAGTGCACACGTACAAAGTGACAATCATCATATTATTCAAACTTTTCACTTTTGGTGAAATTTTGACATATGTCTTCTTAGAGTTCCACAAGATCATAACCTAGTTAATTTGTAAATGAAACCTATGTCTTATCAACAAATGCGATTGTCATGACTAAGACATAAGAGTTCAACTAGGATCATCATGCATTGATCTTATTTAGTATTTTGATGAGGTGTCATTTTATACTCTATTTCGGGGTCATTTAACCCCCTAAATCATGCAAATATGCCCAGATTACATGCTTAATCGTTTGTTTTTAGGTTTTTAGCACTTAGATGGCTTTTGGAGGAAATACACGTGACTTGGGCTCATTTGGAGAAGAAAGGACAAGATTACGGACCTACACCAAATCTCTTGAAGATTTATGCATACAGTGGTTGGAGACGGCGTCATATGCATAAAGCGACGCCGTCGTGATCTATATAGTGATGGCGTCATTTCGCGACGACGTCAAGACGTGGCCGACTTAAAGAGGATCTAGAATCATCTACGTGGCGACGGTGTCAGGATTCCTAAGCGACGCCGTCGCATCAATATCTCTATAAATATAAAACCGTTTTTAGGGTTTTAAGGGTTTGTAACTTTATATAAACCTAGGAAGACGAACCCTAGTCATTCTAGCAGCTTTATAGGTCGTTTTTAGGGCCTTAAAACCCTATTGCACTACCTTGAATCCATGTTTTAATCAAGTAAGGTTATTTATCATTAATCATTCAATATGTCTATGTGTTGTTTTATTGATTTATCTTCTTACTTTCTTTATAACATGCGAGGATAAACCCTCCTTTGTATTTATCTATGATTACATGAAACTTAGGTTGTAGATCCTTTTGATGTTGCTTCTTGTTGATGAATGTGCGCGTTAGGCTTTAGAAAACCAGCTTTTGTTTGTATCGATGTTGATATGTCTAGGGAAACGCGAGTAGTGTAGAAAGGATACCATCGGTAACAGTCTTCATACTACCTTACCCATTATATGGTTGATCCCTCTTAAGTTATTTCACATGCATTTAATATACTCTTAGAGGCCTTGTAATAGTCTTCATACTACCTTACTTGTGCGTTGCCTTAACGGAATATTAAATAGACGGCGGGTTCGTGTAATCCGTTCATGACCTAGGAAATACTTACACAGATCATCACAAGTGTGACAAAGCAACAGATCTAGGAGAAGCAATCTGAGGAGTAGTGCGTGATTAGGTAAATACATCTGTTTATCATAAAGTTATCACCAGTAGTTTAGATATTAATTAGTTTAGTTATTAGTTAATCAAACCAACCTCTCAAACCATTGATTTACCTGCTTTTCATAAAATATAAAAATACAAAAAAAAATCTTCTCTCAACCCCGTAGAATTCTGTTAGACCGTGATCAAGCCTTCCCAACCTATTCCCCTAGAGAACGATAACAACCCCGAGGCTTGCCTATATTACACTGCAACGATTAGGTACACTGCCTAGGGAGTTGTAAAACTTCGTGTTGAAGTCTTTACGAGACCCCACATCAAGTTTTTAGCGCCGCTGCGTGGGGAATAGTTAGGTTTCGATCATAGTTTAACTTAGTACTACTCGCTTGAATCCTTTCAAGTGAGATTTTAATTCTAGTATATTAGCTTTCTTGTAGTCTATATTTTCTTTATGTTAATTGTTTCGTAATCCATTCTCGTCAACCACCATGGGAGACGCGAATCCGATCCGTACTCTTGGAGATTACTCCAAACCTAGCCACGAGGGCTACAGGAATACCATTGAGCTCCCCGCATGGAGCAACAACTTAGAGAGGATCAACCATATTGGGGGTAAAGGTATTATGAAGAACTGTATACAGGATGAATCCATTCTACACAACTCCTCGCGTTTCCCTAGACGTCAATATGCCAAATTAATATCTATGGCTAGTTTTTCCTAAAGCCTAACACGGACATCCATCACAAGAAGCAACATTAAAAGGATCTAAAATCTAAGTTCATACAATCAAAAGAAAAACAAGGGAGGTTTTAGCCTAGCAATGTTATAAGAAGACAAGAACCTAAATAATGAAATAACACATAGACATATTGAATGAATAATGATAGACAAACTACATTATTAAAACATGGAAATAGTCAGTTACAATAGGGTTTTGAGGCCCTAACATGACCTAAAGGCTGCTGGAATAACTAGGTTCGGCTCCCAAAAGTAATAAAAGTTAACACGACAAAATTGCTAAAAATCAATATTTGTTATTTATAAGAAAAGCGACGCGACGACGTCGCTTTGAAACCATGACGCCGTCGACAAGTAGGTGATTCTAGATCCTCTTTAAGGCGTCTACGTTTTGACGCCGTCACAAAATCCTTGACTTTGTCACTTTGAAAATCACGATGCCTTCGCTTTATACTTGTAGACCCTTCTCCACCATCTGTATATTGTATTGGTTCTTTCACGATACTTTGGTGAGCGTCATAGTCTTGTTCGGTAGACTTTCTCCAAATAGTTGAGCCCAAGTAGGGGGCTCCATGTGTATTACCACCAAATACATCAAAGATGCAAAAACCTAAAAACCAACAATTAAGCACATGTCGAAAAATAACGTAATCTGGGCATATTTGCATGTTTAGGGGTTAAATGACCCCGAAATAGTGTATAAAATGACACCTCGTCAAATCTATTTAGGAATTTCTTAATCCAAAGAGATCCCTTTTCGGTCGTTCCGAAATACTTAATAGAAGAAAACGAAAAGGATATGCTCAAGGGGTGTACAGGGTATCTCGCACTTAAAAATATTAAGCGCAAAGCCAGATGTGGGGGTAGTTATATAATCGAGTAGATCATCAAAACCATAACAAATACAGGCTAAAAATAGGGTATCCTAATGCCTCTTATCACTTAGTAAATCCTAATCACATGAATGCGATCTCACTAGAAGTCTTGGGATGACGCTAAAGCAAGTTCTTGAATTTATAATACTACCGGTACATTCTTATAAGTACTACTAAAGATGATACTTTTATATTCCTAAAGATCTAGGGGCGAACCTCACATTTTTTGGGTGGAATTTTTGAGTGGTAGGGTTTTTTTGTGCTAGTAATATAACTTCTATCAATGAGACGCTTCTAATACTATAGTTTCATCGATATATGCCATAAAATTTTTTAAAAATTTGGGCTAAAATTACCGTCTTAAACTATGTTTCGGTATATTACTCATCATTTTAAGAACAAAGCAAATGCAATTGAAGGAATAGTTTCTAAGGCTTTTATTTCCCCCTACACTTATTTCGAACATTGTCCCCAATGTTCTACAAGTACCCAAAAACGAATAAAGAGAAAATAAGAAAATCAAGAGAAACTAATACTCCCCTGGTTTTGCTCAATATCGAAGAAGAAATAAGATAATTCTGGCTAAATCTTCATCCAATAATCATCCAAATGAATATTCAAAGAACTTTCGGACTCTCCTCATCTAATATAACCTGAAAATCAAAGACAAAAACAAGTATACCAAGCGTAAAATTCGACGGTAAATGATATATAACCCTTATTAATTAAGTACTAGACTTCTACAAAAGCAATAAAGATAGGATGTAAGTACTAATGTAATGGTGGTTTTCCGCTAGAATTAGGAAAATTAAAAATTCTAGAAATTCTACAAAAATAACTTTTCAAAAATTCAAAAAAATGAAATTTCTTGTAGCTACAGTGGTGATGCCGTTAGGATTAAATCCTGATGCCGTCTCCACACACTGTGAAGTTTTATAATTTCATTTTTTGGAAAAACATTTTCACATATCCAATTTATTTATTTCAAGGAAAAAATTTCCCCCCTTTTAACATAAACCACAAAAAAGGTTAGTACAAGCATATGACTCAAAACAAATAAACAAAACATAAAATGTGAATTAATCTAAAGTTATTAAATTTTGTATGTTTGAAAATTTTTGTTCTTAGAAACCGGATATTCTCCCCTACACTTATGTTATATAAAATACCTTTGATTGCAATTAATCCGAGGTTAAATACAAAACAAAGAATGACCACATATATAATTTCAAACATATGAAAACAAATAATAAAGATAAAAATACACGACACTCCTAAAATGCATGAATTATAATATTGGGTTGCCTCATAATAAGCGCTTTTCTTTATTAACGAGTCTTCTACCTAGACTCGGAGTCACACTCCTAGGAATCATGAAAATGTTCCCAAGTCGATGATCTCGCTTGGATTCTCTTTCCTCGGACAAATTTCCTAGTTGTGGGGAATTGATTGAAAGGTTTATTAAATTTCCTCGTCCATCAGGGTCAATCAATTACAATCTTAATGTGGCCACGCACCATCTTCGTACTTTTGGTGGCGGAAGACAATAATAACTTCAGCTATATAAATATCATGTTATCCCACATCTAATTTTCCCACTTTTATATAAATATTGCATTATTTGGTACATTAAATGCTTAAAAGTTGATAAATCAGTAATATCCAAGATGTTTGTGAAGATAAGCTAAAAGAGGCGCATAAATTTGAAGCTAAAAATTAAACATTTAAGATTCGAAAAAATTCACCAATACTGAGTATCCAAACAAAGAATAATGCATATCAACTTGCCAAGACTATCACAATAAAACGCGTTTACCAATTCCCAATACGAAGTAAATCCATGCTAACTACATACGCCGTATCTATGCAGAATAGACTATTCGAAGATACATGTAAATCAAGTAAACTGGGAATGATATCAAAGATTTATTACGAACGTAGCGCGCACTCTAAGGAATCCAGCCCAATACGTCGTATCGACCTATTTGGATACAGCGTATCGAGTGTTTTTCAGCAACTATAAATAAAGACCCCACCCGTTTTCAAAACGAGTTTTTAAAGGTGCAAATATTCATATTCCTTATACATACTCACATGAATAATCGAATTTCCAAAAGGAGAACAGCCATAAAGCCAAGTCAATTGATCACGAATCCATAGAAGACATCATGTAATTTTTATACTCTTAATCATTCTATTTCAATTGTTTTATTACGCTTGTTTAATTACAATGGTTGTGGGTTGATACCCTCGGGTATTAGCCATCTTAATGAAACTTCAAATGTTATGGTCTGATTTTTAAAATCGATTTCTTATTTCATAATCGTTGATTTGAGTTTAATTATATAATTATTGCATTATTTGGTACTTAATCGCTTTAAAGTTGATAAATGCAGTAATTCAGGAGTGTTTTATGAAGATAAGCTAAAAAGCGCATAAATTAGAGCTAAAACAAAGACATTTGAAGATTTCTGAATATTCACCAATATGTCGTATCCAACTAAAGAGATACGGCGTATCAACGCCAAGACTTCACAAGAAAACGCGTTTAACTAATTCTCAATATGGCGTATCCATGCTATCTACATACGCCGTATCCATGAAGATAACTATTTGAAGATATAGTAAATCAAGTAAATTGGGAATGATATCAAAGATTTATTATGAATGTAGCGCGCACTCCAAGGAATCCAGCCCAATACGCCGTATCGACCTATCTGGATACGGCATATCGAGTATTTTTCAGCAACTATAAATAGAAGACTCAAAAATGAGTTTTCAGTATGCAATATCATATTCTTTATACCATACTCATAAAAGACGAATTTTAAAAAAGAAGATTAGCCATAAAGGTCAAGCATTGATCACGACTCCATAGAAGACATCGTGTAATTCTTACTCTCTTAATCGTTTAATTTTAATTGTTTGATTACGCTTGTATAATTATAATGGTTATGGGTAAATACCCTCGGGTATTAGCCATCTTAATGAAAGTTCAATGTTTGGTTTGTTTTAAAATCGATTTCTTAATTTACCGTTGATTGTTTAATTATATTTATCACCTCATACTTGTTTATGTGTTTGAATATGCGACCTATCATTTAACTGGGTCTAGTGTTACGGACCAAGTAATCTAGATACCGAGATAGCTCTCCATATCGTGTCTTATATTACTGCACTAATAGGATCACAAATAACGTTCTATCTTTATCTTTTGATTATGAGCTTCGTTGGACCAGTAGGTGACCCGTTTATGTTTCAGCAATCATGCTCTTAATTAACTGATAAAGATTGGAACAGTGGACTACCAGTATATAAAACACCTTCAAACAATAAGTGGGTAAAGTTTCGTTAGGCTAGAGTTTTAACAGGATCACCACTGCTTTAATTCTCTAAGATAGATTATAATTAAACTAAAGGATGTTTTATGCGGATGCAATAATTGTGATAGGATTCATTGTGTCTAGGTCTTAGGATGATGTCCCGCCTAAGTCTTTAGAATGATATGCCGCTTTGAGATAAGTAAATCATTGCACTAAAACAAACAAACCAGCATTGAACCGGATTTAATATGGCTAATACAGTTTTCTATCATTTAGCTTGTACCGCTTTTCTATCTTCTAATCTTCATCTTTTGTGTTTATTGTGTATTGAATTGGTATTTGTCATCACCAAACATGTGCCAGTCTCTCAGGCTCCCAATTTCATTAGACAACGTACATAACATTGGTTTAACCAGTAAATAGACTAATTAAAATACTGATAGAATATAGGATTAAATGTCACGAATGATCAAAACTCCCAAATTAAAAATCAGTGACGAATTCTTGAAAATATTGGAGGGCAATGCCTTCAATGGCATGGATGGAGGGGATGTTACCGATCATATTGCAAAGGTGCTCAAAATAACTGAATGGATTAAGATGCCTGATGTAGATAAGAATGAATTGAGATTATATGTCTTCTCAAAATCACTCAGTGGAAATGCCAAAAAAATGGTGGGACGGTGAAATTAATGAAACAACCATTACCTAGAGTAAACTGAACGATAAATTTTTTCATAAATATTACCCATTGTCCCATACTTGCAATAGCAAAATCCCTGATGATATGGACAACGGTACGGATTACTTTGAATTTATGTATTGGGTGGCATCAAAGTTTGACAATTATTGTGAGATTGACAAAAATACCAAAAATGGGCTATGCGAATTTTATGTGAACAAACGTACTAAAGGAACGATTGGTGACCTCGGCGAATATAAAGAACCGTGCAAAAGGACATGCTTGGATACATTCTATAAACCCTATTTAGACGCACATGAAGCAAAAGACATCTACAAATTTATTAATAGGGAATACTCTCTGATACCAATCCCCGCTCACCGCGACATTAATAACCCAAACGAACTATGCAAAACCAAAGAATTTACAGTCACATGACATTCGATAGGCAATGACGAAGAATTCATTACAGTGGGTCCAAGCAAAATTAATACTGTTGAAAGAACTCCTGGCAGCATGTCTTGCATCTACCACAAACTCTTCAACAGAAAAGATTACGGATGGGAAGTAACACAGACAAGATAAGAAGGAAAAAGGTCGAACTTAAAGACCGGCTGAAACAAAAGTGCTTCCCAAGAGAAAACCCGGTCATTTTAATTGTTTGTCGCCTTTAATTGTTTGAATCTTAATTATCTGCACGAGTCTGTCTTCCCAGACATTACATGCGGCGTATCGAACCCCTCTGGATACGGCGTATGTATGTCTGGACGTTATCAACTTTAAAACTTAATTATTTAATTTCCAGTAATTTAATTGTTTCTACAGGAACAATACGACGTATCCTAGGGTTTGGGATACGGCGTATTGACCCCTGTATAGTTGTGTGTTTAATTATTTTCTTGTACCATTGTAGCGAGATAGAATTTGCACTTGTCTTTTAATCTTTTATACAGGACCTTGCTGAAACTATGATATCGTATATGTTGAAAAAGACTTGTGTTGGAATCATTCGGGCATTCTGAAGCCCTAGTCAATACACTTTTTGCTCAAAAACTCATCATGGAGAATTATCACGAGCAAAACATTAGGGAGTTTTCCGTTCTAATTCTATTTTCCTTTATTATTTAATTGTTTTATCTATACAACGAGAACGTTGTATAATTTAAGTGGGAGGATAGAGAATTAGAACGTGCTTGTCTTCTTTTTTACAAAATAACATGCAAAGTGCTTAAAAATGGTCAAAATTTTAAAAAAATTTAGCATGACTTTTGTGAAAATCACTAGTTACATTACCTAGCGCACTATAAAACTTAATACATATTGTGAGAATTAAGCCTATTCCGTTTCCAACTGTCTACTAAATTCCACAAATTTATGAGTGTGCCGATGATGTAGTGGACTTTAGAACTTGACCTGGTATATCACTCGAGACCGCCATGATTAGTACTATGGATTTAGATGGAAGAACATGTTTAATTGATAATTTTTTAGGATTAAACCAAATAGCCTACATGTCGTAAAAATAACTAACTTCACTGGTTAGTTAACTCCCGTATAACCCTTGATTACTCTCATTTTTAGAGTAAAATCCCCTAGAACAACCTATTGAGCCATTCCTTTTTTTAGTACACCATATTATATGTTTCATTACACCTTTGTGTAACACCCCCAAAATCAGGTCGCAGCGGAAAGGAAACATTGGGGTGCTACTTCATAGTCCAAACGCACAAGTCACAGAAAACGACCTCAAAAGAGACGTTTTATAAAATGTCACATTCAATTTAGTAAAAATGTCAGAGTTACACAGGTTCCATTTATAATGTATTAGAAAACATTGTCAAAACGTTTTTCAAATAGTACTCAAGTTATTAAGCCTTCAAAAATATATATCCGCGCGACTCGAATGCTCCCAATGCTCCACTAGCAAAATAGTAACCTGAAAATACATGCTAAAACGTCAACAATAATGTTGGTGAATTCATAGGTTTAAGTAAAAAGCAGTATTGAAATAATTTAAGAAATATTTCAGAAGAAAAGTAGCGTTACAACATTTAAAAGTGTTATTTCCGAAATCCAAGTAGTGATTTAATAAATCTAGTAATGTTCAGTAGTGGACCACAAGATCGAAGTAATGGTGGACTAAGTACGTATTCCGAAGTCCAAAACAAGTAAGGTAGACAAGAGAAACAAATTCACCAAGTCTAAGTATATATTATTGCACTAAGCTCATGACCCCGAAGCTTAACGTAATAAACTGTAATCAAACCAGTACTCGAGGTTTGTGCCCTAACACGGATACAGATGTTACAAAAACATCCTACGAATTTTCTCAATACAGATGTTGCCAAACATCCTACGAATTTTCTCCAAATGTTAAATGCACCTTGATCAAACTAGTGACCCAAGGAAAGGTGGGGATTGTCAGTCCCGATAGATCTATCCACAACACTCGCGCTTACAATAGTGGTAATTAACGGTTCATGATTAGTAGGGACTTAAGTGGCAATATAGTGACTACTTAGGCAATAATATTCAGGCAGTAATCTGGATAGCATACAATTTAGAAAACACTTGTGTCCGTAGTAAAACAATCATGTAGTTCACCCCGTAGATTTTGTAAAACAATTGTAGAAAAAAAAGGGGCTATGAACTCACAAAGTATTGAAAGGTAATTATACTGTAGTAAAATATACAAGTTTGTAAACGAGCATGTATTCCCCTCGCGGGTTTATAAAACATTGAAAAGATTGAAATGCGAGACTATGAACTCACCTTGAGTGAATGGAAATCAACAAGTATTCAAAATAGAAAATGCGTCACGAAGGAATCCGAAGGCAACCTAATCCAATATAGGTCGTATAAGTACTAAACACTTTGATTATTTATAGGTCGTATAGCTCATCATACTATCGTTCGGGCTATCATAATTAAGAGGTCGTGTAGTGACGTTTCACTAATAGTAAATACGTCACACAAATCGTCGAAGGCAACCTAATCCAATATAGGTCGTATAAGTACTAAACACTTTGATTATTTATAGGTCGTATAGCTCATTATACTATCGTTCGGGCTATCATAATTAAGAGGTCATGTAGTGAACGTATGAGGAGCTAGGACACTTTAAATCGTAAATCCAACAACTCGTCGATACGCCACCCCGAAGAGGCCTCATTATGAAACTCCCTAGTAATATAGTACTTTGATAACCACATATAATTCTATATAGTTCAATCACCAACTAATGGTTTTGGTAAAATTGTGTTTAATAAGTTAAAACTTTTATAATTACCGTTTTAGTAAAACTAGCATAACTTTTGCGTTTTAAGCCCGATTTTAATGTTTCTTATGCCCATCTTTTCGTATTAGGACGAGTTATCTTAATTTGACATTTTCCATATTTTGACCCTCTGGTGAACAGTAACTTTTATAAAAATAGTTTTATAAAAGTATTAATTGTCGTAAACTCGCGAAATTCATAACTCGTTCGTTATTAATTGAAAAATTACGATTCTTATCATTTTGGAATCCTAAAAATATGTATTATTTGTTAAAAATACTAATCTAGCTGTTTGATATAAGTTTTATAAAAGTTATTTTATAAACTCCGTTTAATTAACGTATAACTCGTTTTTAACGTAACTTTTTCGTTATTAATCCGTTTGACAAGTTTCTTACTTTTTCGGAATCGTCATGAGTCGTATTATTTTATAAAAATATAAATTAAGTATGTTTTTATACACTTTTGGGACAGAATGTTTGCATGACTTTCCTAAGTCCTTTTTGGCCTTGTTTTTATATTTTACCACTTTATAACTTTACCAAAAGTGTACAAGTCTTTTACTTCCATTATGACTTTATTTTTGTGTTCATATATCATGACTAAAAGCTCATAAAACTATATTTCCAAGAAAAATCCATGTTTACAAGTTAAACATATCCTAATGGTGATTTCACTATATAAACATCACATATTCATATAATCATATAAATGAAAAGTTAAGGGCTTAAGATAACCTTAATGAGATGATGTAGGATGATGACAAATAAGTGCTAAACCCTTGTTTAGACTTTAAACCCAAGATTATAACCAAGAAAACCCTAGTTTCCAAATGAAAACCCTAACTTCTCTTTTCTTGCTTAATCCTTGAAAATGGTTAACCAATGCTTGGAACCATCTTAGAATATCTTAGATATGATGTGTGTAGGTGTGTATAGGTGATAGAAAATTTGATACGGATTATCTTGGATGGGTGTTTGTAGCCGTGGCTATAAATGAGCACAAAGGAAGGAATTTTGTGATTTTTAGCTAAGTATTTTGTTATCTATGTTTACTTGCAATGCATACTAGTATATATATGGAAGTCTTGGTCAAAAAAATGCAATAGTGGTCAAGGAGGCATAAGGAGGGTTTTAAGGGGTCTTGGTCATGGTCTTTGGTCAAAGAAACAAGATATGGGCTAGGTTTAATGAAGTAGGATGTACAAAGACCAAGTTGCAAGATTTTTGCATATTTCTTTGTATCATTTGCTCCATATCCGGCCAATATGAGATATATATGATATATTTTTGTAGTTTTTATGTATTGGGTATAAATGTGGGTATTTGTTGAAGTGTAGAAAAGTTTTGGTGGTTCCGGGTATGCCTAAACGTATTTTATTGCGAAACGTAATCACTTTACGCAACCAATAAAATAAAATATAAAAAGTTGATTATTACTTTCGTAAAAATAATATATTGCTTGCTTGACGAAAACTTTAGTTTGTTTGGTGTCCGTTTACGTTAAATGATAATCTTTAGCTTACGCGATTTAACTATATGATAAGAATTAAAAGTAAACGTGTACGAGATTAAAACTAAAAAAATATATAATGAAATAATTGACGTCGTAAAATGACATGAAATTATGAAATGTTACACTTTGTACCTTACCCTACCGTGTAGATTAAGCCTATTTCTCTTTGTTGCTAGTTGCTTTCGTGTAAAGTCTTGTATTTCCTATGTCAAAGTGAAATTTTCTATCTTTGTAATGGTCGGGAAATTGCACAATGCAATGGTAAATATGTAGCTCATAAGTTTCGCTACTTTTTGCTAATAAGAATTATGTCCGATGAAGAAGTACTACAGGATAAAGATTATCTAGATAAATTATGAAAGTGAAGACGATGGAATCAAACCGAGGTTTATTATGTATTATGAAAAAAGAGAAAAAAAAAGAAATAAGGAAGAAAAATAGTTGTTTCAAAAAGAAGTTTATACCGGAGGAATCACTTAGAATGATCGATTATTCGTTGATACGTTACAAAAATCAACGATGTTAAGTTTTGTAAAAAGTGGTTGATATCACCACTTGTGCAAAAGTATTTAAAGAGTGGGATGTAAGGGAAGTTGACCATTATGGGAATGTCAACTTTGGTTGTCTTTGTCATATCTGTGATCGAGGCGTCTATCTATATATCCAAGTCTTTGTCATGGAACGGTCGGAGGAAAGTTACTAGCAACCACACCTTATTTGTTGGCTTAATCTATTTGTTTTGTGAATTTTATTTAACAACCATTTTACTTCCCTTTCCTAGCAACTAACCTTAGTGTCTACTCGAACGAGGACTTGTTCGAGCATGCATGTCTATTCTGTCGTTACGGCCATGTATGCATGTCTCAGCTGCCTTGTTGGATGACGACTTTTGGTGAAAGTTAGAAGGTCCCTACCCTATATCATTCTTCATCCTAACCGTTGGTTAAACACGAACAGGGATGTGTTTGGATTGTATATGTCTATTCCGTCGTTACGGCCGTGTATATACGATATAGCTGCCTTGTTGGTGTGGTACTTATGGTGAAAGACTGTTGAATGATCAACCGTAAGCCTTCTTAACCTAATTTAGCTTTTGACTTGTTCTTCCTTAGCTTTAGCGGTGGAGATGTGTATCCTTGCCAAGCTTATGATACGAAACTAATCACGACCGAGCAATTGAGCGTACTACTTAAATGTTGCACCCTAGATTAGTTGAGTGATCTGAGTGTTTTCATTTCCATATTTCGTGAGGAGCTTGGTTATGTACAGGTGATTAGGACAAAACGATGCTTAAACGGAAAATCCTTAACTTCGGTTCGGGACACATTTTCATAAACTAAACTTTTTTCTAAAGTCTACTTGAGGACAAGTAGGATTCAAGTGGGGGGATATTTGATGACATCAAATAACGTCACTTTATTATATCATTTATCCCATCTATTTTGCCCACTTTTATATAATTATTGCATTATTTGGTACTTAATTGCTTTAAAGTTGATAAATGCAGTAATTCAGGAGTGTTTTGTGAAGATAAGCTAAAAGGCGCATAAATTGGAGCTAAAACGAAGACATTTGAAGATTTCTGAAAATTCACCAATACGCCGTATCCAACTAAAGAGATACGGCGTATCAGCGCCAAGACTTCACAAGAAAACGCGTTTGACACTTATTTCCCAATATGGCTGTGTCTATGCTATCTACATACGACGTATCCTTGCTATCTCATACGCCGTCTCCATGAAGATAAACTATTCGAAGATTAGTAATCAAGTAAATTGTGAATGATATCATATGATTTATTACAGATGGAGTGGCTCACTTTACGGAATACATCCCAATATGCCGTATCGATCTATATGGATACGCGTAGCTTTTTTTCAGCAACTATAATAGAAGAAACAAAAACGAGTTTTCAGTGTGCAATATCATATTCTTTATACCATACTCATCAGAGACAAATTTTAGAAGAGAAGATCAGCCATAAAGGTCAAGCATTGATCACGACTCCATAGAAGACATCGTGTAATTTTTACTCTCTTAATCGTTCGATTTCAATTGTTTGATTACGCTTGTATAATTACAATGGTTGTGGGCTAATACCCTCGGGTATTAGCCATCTTAATGAAAGTTCAATGTTTGGTTTGTTTTAAAATCGATTTCTTAATTTATCGTTGATTGTTTAATTATGTTTATCACCTCATACTTGTTTATGTGTTTGAATATGCGACCTATCATTCAACTGGGTCTAGTGTTATAGACCAAGTAATCTAGATACCGGGATAGCTCTCCATATCGTGTCTTATATTACTGGACCAATAGGATCACAAATAACATTCTGTCTTTATCTTTTGATTATGAGCTTAGTTGGACCGGTAGGTGACCCGTTTATGTTTCAGCAATCATGCTCTTAATTAACTGATAAAGATTGGAATAGTGGACTACCAGTATATAAAACACCTTCAAACAATAAGTGGGTAAAGTCCCGTTGGGCTAGAGTTTTAACAGGATCACCACTGCTTTAATTCTCTAAGATAGATTATAATTAAACTAAAGGATGCTTTATGCAGATGCATTAATTGTGACAGGATTTTTTTATGTCTAGATCTTTGGCCCAGGGAATTTTTGATGTCCCACCTAAGTCTTAAGAATGATGCCGCTTCGAGATAAGTAAATAATTGCACTAAAACAAACAAACCAGCATTGAACCGGATTTAATATGGCTAATACAGTTTTCTATTATTTGGCTTGTACCACTTTTCTATCTTCTAATCTTTATCTTTTATGTTTATTGTGTATTGAATTGATATTTGTCATCACCAAACCTGTGCCAGTCTCTCAGGCTGAACCTCCTAATTCATTAGACAACGTACATAGCATAGGTTATAAACCGTAAAATTGATAATTAAATACTAATAGAATTTTGGATTAAATTTCTCAATCTTAGTGTTGACACCCTATCTAGTACCTCGTATGCTCCATCTTGGACAGGTACAATGCTCGTTATGTGTTTTTTTAAGTTTGTCGGCTAATATAAACGTAAAACTGATGATCAAGTAATTAGGACCCTACGCGAAAAAACAACACATTAGGTTTTTGGCGCCTCTGCCGAGAAGTGAAAAATTAAAACCTTATTCTTTTCATCAAGTATTTCTAACCATTAATTAATTTAATTTAGTTTAGTGTAATCTAATTATTTAAATTTTGTTTGTATTTATTCGCATTGTGTGTTTTAATTCCCGCATTTAATGTTTTAGATTAGTTATTATGTTATGAATGTTCACCTGATACGCCGTATCTACTTGGTTGGATTCGAAGTATCAAACCATCTGATCAGGATCATCTGTATTGGTTTTATGTCTAAACGGCATATCTGTTTCAGATAATATGACTATTCAGTAGCTCAATACGGCGTATGGGTATTAACGAACCCATACAACGTATTCAAATTAATTGAATACAGCGTATTGATCATTTGATACAGTAACAAAAGTAAAACTCCATTTGTTTGATTTCACGCTTAATTCCTCTCATCAGGACATATCTTACTGATTCGTTGTCATTTGTTTAAGGTAGTGCATGACAGGAGTTCGACGATAGGAAACTACTCTCACCTTTTGAAAACACAGAACTAAATTTCGCTCAAAAAGCGAGGCTTTCGTTACACCTAGTCTCACTTGAATCGAATGCACTAAGTTTGAATCAATTTTGGACTCAAAGAAACAATCAGAGGAAAGGGAAAGAGAAACAATGACGGAAACAATGGAGCAGTATATGAGCAAAACCCGAGAAAATTACGGGTCGGGCGTTACTAGGCCTACGATCAACCAAGATACCCCCTTTGAATTGAAGTGGCAATTTCTCAAAGAACTTCGTGACAATACTTTCAGTGGCTCAAAACACAAAGATACAAACGAGCACATCGAAAAAGTTCTAGAGATTGTTGATTTATTTCACATCCCAAAAGTAACTCAAGATCAAATCAGCTTCGAGCCTTCCCTATATCCCTCAGTGGAGCTGCAAGTAGATGGCTAAGGAACCAGCCATCAGGATCAATTACAACCTGCGAGATCTCAAAAACTAAGTTTTCCTGAACAAATAATATCCCACCTTCACGCACCGCAAAGGAAAATGGAGGGAAAATTAACAAATTTCCAGCAGGCCGATGAAGATTTTCCGCGCATGGGAAGATATTAAAATTGTGATGGAAGTGTCCTCAACATTATTTGACTGACATGCAGGAAGTTATCTTGTTTTACAACGGGCTCGATGTTCCAACTCGACAGATCCTGGACTCAAAGGGTGCCATACCTTCCAAAACTGCTGCTGATGCTAAAATAGCCATTCAGGAGATGGCTGAATACTCTCAGAAATGGCACAATGGAACATCTTCTAGGACCAGAAGTACTGAAACTTCTGACGGGCCCCACCCCCCCCCTCCTTTGCTGCTAATCCAAGCCAAACTCATAATCTCGGATGAGAAATAAAGAAAGCAAATTGAGAAAGTGTACCGCTGCTCAGGTAGGCTGCGTACTATAAAGGGACCACACTATACAAAAGATTGTCCACAAAAGGAAGAAGGGAAAACTTTAGAAGAAGCCTACTATACACAGTTTGGTGCACCCTATCAACCTGGAGGACAGTATAGAGCAGCAGGGCCAGGATTCTACCAACAAAATAATGGAAATTCTTCGTATCCTGATCGGAGACCAAGCCTGGAAGAATCACTGACCAAATTCATGGCAGAATCAGCTAAAAGGCATGAAGAAAACTCGAACATAATCAAGGAGGACCGGGCTTTACCGGATGCAGCCATAAGAACACCATAAAGAGCTTCGATTAAGACCTTAGAAATACAAATCGGACAGATGAGCAAAGTCTTGCAAGAGAGAGGGTTTGGAAGCCGGCCTAGCTCTACGGATACAAACCCTCAAGACCAAGTTAAATCGATCTCAACTGCTAAAGCTGATTTCTCAAGATACACCGTATTAGGCTGAACCATACGCGTATCTGCACCACAGCACAAAGCATTTCTGAAGTAGTCCCTTTCAAAGACGATGCCAAATTTAGATGTGATGTTTGGAGGAGGAGCACAAGATGTGAAGATTCTGGATACTTATGATCACTCCTTGCCTGAGAAAGAAAAAGACCCAGGGAGCTTTACTTTACCTTGTTTTATTAATAATATTTGTTTTGATAAAGCCCTTGTTGACCTTGGAGACATGTGGTGAGCGTTATGACATTATCCAACCTACAACCAACTTGGTCTAGGAATTTTATCTCACACTAGGGTTGGACCAATCAAACTGGCTGACCAACATTAAATAGCCAAAGGGTATTGCGAATATTGTGCTAGTAAGGATTGCAAATTTATTTTTTCCTATAGACTTTGTCATCTTAGTACATTACCGAGGATAATGATGTCCCTTTAACCCTCGGACGACATTCTTGTTCATCTGCCCACTCCAATATCGATGTGTATCAGAAGGAAGATTACCTTTAAGGTCGGGGAAGAAAAAACTTGGTTTTTAAAAGGTTAGCCCGCCTACTAGAATAATCAAAAGGGTCTTGTAATAAAAAGTTTTTGATTCGAAACAAACTTTATCGGAGAGGTGATGAATCTTTCGACCCAATTTATGGTTGCTACATAGATAAAGATTTGGATACCCTTTAGAAACTAAAACGGACCGAGATGATTTTGTACCAATTTTTGTTAAAACCGGCTCTTATAAGATGGAATTTTCTTGTGTAATCGGGTATAAGTATGTTATCACTGACCTCCTCCCTTCCTTGCCCATTAACCTAATGTCTAAAAGTTTTTACTATTCCATATTTGGGGACAAGGATGAAGGGAAGAGTCATGCCGGGACTTTGATCGATATACCTGTTTTCGTTGGAAGTTTTTCTATTATTTCAGGTTTTACCATCATTGACGATGATGATATGACAAAAGACGTTGTGCTCAGCATGAAATTTTGCAAGTACGCATCATGCCAAAGGATTATGAAGAGATTCGCTCTCGGGAATAATTGCGAGCGAATTATGGAGGATGAATAAAAGGAATGAAGTGAAGGAAAAGGTCGAACTTAAAGACCGGCTGAAACAAAAGTGCTTCCCGGGAGACAACCCGGTCATTTTAATTGTTTGTCGCATTTAATTGTTTGAATCTTAATTATCTGCACGAGTCTGTCTTCCCAGACATTACATACGGCGTATCGAACCCCTCTGGATACGGCGTATGTATGTCTGGACGTTATCAGTTTTAAAACTTAATTATTTAATTTCCAGTAATTTAATTGTTTTACCAGGAAAATTACGGCTATCTAGGGTTTGGGATACGGGTAATGACCCCTGTACAATGTGTGTTCTAATTGTTTTCTTGGTAACATTTGTAGCGAAGAGTAGAATTTGCCACTGTCTTCGAACCCTTTTACTGACCTTGCTGAAATATGATATGGTATATGCTAAAAAAGACTTGTGTTGGACTCATCTGGGCATTCTGAAGCCCTAGTCAACACACTTTTTGCTCAAGAACTCATCATGGAGAATTATCACGAGCAAAACATCAGGGAGTTTTTCGTTCTAATTCTATTTTCCCTTATTATTTAATTGTTTTATCTATACAACGAGGACGTTGTATAATTTAAGTGGGGGATGGAGAATTAGAACGTACTTGTCTTCTTTTTTACAAAATAACATGCAAAGTGCTTAAAAATGGTCAAAATTAAAAAAAAATCAGCATGACTTTTGTAAAAATCACTAGTTACATTACCTAGCGCACTATAACCCTTGATACATATTGTAGAGAACTAACCCCCCTAATTACGTTTCTAACTGTCTACTAATTTCACAATTTATGAGTGTGCGTTGATTGTAGTGGACTTAAAAACTTGGCCTGGTATTCACTCGAGAACGCCATGATATTACTATGTGGATTTAGATGGGGAGAACATGTTCAACTATAAATTTCTGGATTAAACCATATCTAATCCTCATATCCAAAAAAAACCTAAAAAACCCCCCCCCCCCCCCCCCCCCCCCCCCCCCCCCCCCCCCCCCCCCCCCCCCCCCCCCCCCCCCCCAATATCACACCACCCTAAAAAAAAATACCATTATACCTAAGTTTTTCCCCCCATCGTAAAAATAACTAACTTACTGGTT
Organism: Tanacetum coccineum; assembly: GCA_026074375.1. Taxonomy (NCBI): domain Eukaryota; kingdom Viridiplantae; phylum Streptophyta; class Magnoliopsida; order Asterales; family Asteraceae; genus Tanacetum; species Tanacetum coccineum. The sequence continues at coordinate 21,216 of BQNB010016061.1, forward strand.
AGTTAACTACCGTGGAACCCTCTGATTACTCTCACTTTTTAGAGTAAATCCCCTGAACAACTGTGTTTGCCATTCCTTTCTTTTTGTACACCATATTATATGTTTCGTTACACCTTTGCACCTTAGCCTACTGTCACACCCAAGAATTTCCGTTCAATAATTTAGCCATTTCCGTTTAGTAATTTAAAATTTTTAAAAGTTTCGTTTAACTTTACCGTTTAACCGGGAAGTTGTTCCGTTATTATCTGAGAATCATCACCGGGAGCGAACCGGGACACCAAACGTTGTAGTATTTTGGCAATAGCCACATTTTTATGTTTTAAGGCAATATATAAAATTTCATAATTTTAAGTGATGTCGTTACTCGTTTCGTTAATTACATGTTTCGTGGAATTTAAACAATACCTTGTCATGCATGCTAGACTTTTAGAAATTAAATGTTTTTTAGCACTAGTTACCTAGAAAGTTAGAGGCCACTTTTGGTCCCCCCCCCCTCCTATTGGCCTCAATTGCAACCGGTTATGCATGTATATACATGCATATGATTCAAATTTTGAAATTTATTCTCTAGACATGCAAGCAAGAATTAAGGTGAAGGACTAGTACTAGTAATGGTGTGATAGGGTCTATCGTTTTGTCCCCTATCCCTTGTCCCCTAACCAATCAGCAAACATTAATGTGTGTGAGTGTGTGTTGAGCATTTGTCATATATCATTATTCTCATTTATTCTCTTCACTTCTACACGAAACAAAAACATTTCTCTTGGGCTCTCTATCTAAAACACACGAACAACACAATACACTACAAAAAATACATGTATCCATTTCAATCATTTACATTTGAAGACAGTTGAAGGGTTTGATCATCTAATGATCATTCGGTATAAAATAAACAAAACGTTTGGGTTGTTCTTGATCTTTTTGTTCATCTCTAAAAAATCATTTTTGTATGTAAGTCTTCAAATCTCAAATACTTGTAACTTTTACTCTTCTTGATGCTAAACTTTGTTGTACAACTTGTTTTGTAAAAAGAATATTTTGAAACTACATAAACCTTAAAAAGGTATACATATGGTTCGATTTTTAAAAGGAACATAAGGAAATTATAGTTTTGTGATCGTGGTTGTTTTCATTGTAATAATATTTTGTACTACTAAGCTTATTGTATTCGGCTTATATATAAGAGGTTATTTGAGAGCTTGTATTGAAGTATTTTGAGCTTATTTTAGCATATACCATTATACACGAATAAAATGGGAAACATAAGAATATTTTCTTAGGCTTATTTCTTGTAACTTAAATTTAATGTGCTTATTTCTAGCTTATTTTTGGAAGGGTAAAACATTAAGCTTATTTGACTTAACCAATAAGCCTAAATAAGACTTAATGGGCCTACAAGGCCCACGTCACCCATAACATTAAACCTACGGGTGGGGGGGGGGGGGTGGGGAGGGGTTTTTTTTTTTTTGGGATAGTGGTGTTTTGTGGGGGGGGGGGGGGGGGGGGGGGGGGGTGGGGGGTAGGGGGGGGGTGGTGGGGGGGGGGGGGGGTGGGTGGGGGGGGGGGGGGGGGTGTTTTTTGGGGGGAGGGGGGGGGGACGGGGGGGGGGGGGGGGGGGGGGGGGTGGGGGGGGGGGCGGGGGGGGGGGTGGGGGGGGGGGGGGTTCCCATGCTTATTCATAAGCTTATAGTTTCGGCTTATTTTGTCTCTTTATTTCCCTCTTTCCAGCCCTTATAGGCTTATTAGGGCTTGTGTAGCTTAGTGATAACCTAGAACTCGCTTGTTATCTTCTTAGTATATCGGACTTATTTATTTCGTATTCGGCATATTAAAGGCTTAGTGGGCCTAAAAGCCTAATAAGAGTTTTAGTGACTCGTGGATTTGTTTTAAATGAAAAACGATGGTATAGAGTTGTAAATTGTAAATTGTGATTTGGAAGTAGTTTAAAATTGGTTTTTGATAAAGTCTACGACTTTGGAGAATGAGTAAACACGAACGGGTCATGCCGAAATTTTGTAAAAATCTTATACTTAGAAAACATAAATAATAAAATGTTTTGACTAAATTTCTTAACAATTTAAAAATGTCAAATTATAATGACATGTTTTATTTTTCTATTAATAATAATATATTATAATATTATATCTTAACTTTAATATATATAGTACTTACTTACAACTTAAGAATTTCTATAAAAAAAGATTCACTAATGTTTTAATACACACTTAACGTTACCAAAAATGAGTAATTAAACGTTCATGCATCAATACATTCGTTAACTTTTGTGAGGACTAAATCGAAAACCCGTATTCTTAGGTCATACCAGTGTACCACCATTCGTCTGAGTGACCCTACTTTTGACGTATACTCTTTACCTTATCATCAAGGTGAGTTCATAGCCCCGCACTTTTACTCATTTTGAATAAATGTTTTATAACTTTGGGGTGAGAAACATTGCTTGTTTTTAAAATCGGACACAAGTACTTTCATGAGAATTTTTCCCTGTTTACGTGTTGCCTAAGTAGCGCTAGACCTCCTATTGCCCAAAACTATCATGAACTATTAATCTCTTGACCGGAGGACCGGTTGAGGGAGCGCGAGTGAATAAATAGATCTATTGGGACTAATTATCCCTATCCGGGTAAGTCGCACTTACTACCCACGGGTCGCCCGATTAAACGGATATATGTCATGTCGAATTTCGGATAGGAAATCTTAGGTCGGATTTCCTCTAGGGCAATGCAACCTATAGCTATATGAAAGCTATGTCTCAAAATTAGCATCGGTATTATGAGCTTAGTGCAACGTAAATATCTTTTATGTGAAGTTGTATTTGTTATAATTGTCGCATGCCTGTAAAACTTGTGGTCCATTATTACATCAAATTAAACCTATGAATTCACTCAACTTTATGTTGACCGTTTTAAGCTTGTTTTCTCAGGTGCTTAGCTTGGAAGTTGTTGCTGATCTATATGAGTATAAATTGCCGAACAGTTTTCAGATTTCATCTCATGTTATCTTAAATACCGTTGTTGAACTTATTAAAGCTTTCGCATTTTAACATTTAAATCTTTTAAATTTGATTGATGTGAACTTATTATTATTTTAAATTTATGCAACGGTGTTTATTTTTTAAAACGTACCCTTAGAGGTCGTTCTTTATGCTTTGTACTTGAGATATCAGGAACGGCCGCCTCGGACAGATAATTCTGTCAGGGCCATTTGGGGGTGTGACCACCTAACGTTAGTTTATGCCTGTTCTTATGTTGCTAGTTGCTTTCGTGTAAAGTCTTGTATTTCCTGTGTCATAGTGAAATTTTTCTATCTTTGTAATGGTCAGAAATTGCACAATGCAATGGAAAAATATGTAGCTCGTAAGTTTCGCTACTTTTCGCTATTATGAATCATGTACCGATGAAGATGTACTACAAGGAAATTGATTATCCGGATAAATTATGAAAGTGAAGACGGTCGAATCAAACCGAGGTTTATTATGTATTATGAAAAAAATGGAAAAGGAGAAAAAGCAAAAAAAAGATAGAAGGAAGAAAAATAGTCATTTCAAAAAGAATTTATACCAAAGGAATCACTTAGAAGGATCGATTATTCGTTGATACGTTACAGAAATCAACGATGTTAAGTTCTTGTAAATAGTGGCCGATAATCACCACTTGTGTAAAGTATGTAAATACGTATGTAATGGTAGTTGGACGTTATTGGGAACGGTCAACTTTGGTTGCCTTGTCATTTTTGTGTTTCGAGGAGTCTGTTATATATTCGAGTCTTTTTAATGGAACGGTCATGGGAAAGTTAATAGCAACCGTACTTATTTCTGTTGACTTAATCTATTTGTTTTGTGAATTTTATTTTAACAAAGCCATTTTAACTCCCCTTCTCCTAGCAACTAACCTTGATGTCTACTCGAACGAGGACTTGTTCGAGCATGCATGTCTATTCCGTCGTTACGTCCATGTATGCATGTCTCAGCTGCCTTGTTGGATGACAATTTTTGGTGAAAGTTAGAAGGTCTCTACCCTATATAATTCTTCATCCTAACCGGCTGGTTAAACGAACAGGAAGTTGTTCGGGATTATATATGTCTATTCTCGTTACGGCGGTTATATACGATACAGTTGCCTTTGTTTTGGTGTGGTACTTTTGGTGAAAGACTGTGAATGATTAACCGTAAGCCTTTTTAACCTAATTGCTGGACTTTGTTCTTCCTTGCTTTAGCGGTGGAGATGTCGTATACCTTGCCAAGCTTATGATATGAAACTAATCTCGAACGAGCAATTGAGCGTACATACTTAAACCGTTGCACCCTAGATTTAGTTGAGTGATCTCGTAGTGTCTTCATTTCCATATTTGTGAGGAGCTTGGTTTATACAGGTGATTAGACAAAAATACGTTACTTAAACAGAAAAATCCTAACTTCGGTTCGGGAAACATTTATAGCTAAACCTTTTTTCTACAGTCTACTTGTGGACAAGTTGGATTCAAATGGGGGGATATCTTGTATGACATTAATACGTCTCTTTATTATATCATTTATCCCATCAATTTTGCCCACTTTTATAAATTATTGCATTATTGGTAAATTAATCGCTTTAAAGTTGATAATGCAGTAATTCAGGAGTGTTTTGTGTATGATAGCTATAAAGGCGCATAAATTGTGCTAAAACAAAACATTTAAAGATTTCATTCGAAATACAGTATCACTAGCTAGATACGGCGTATCAGTGCCAAACTTCCCAAGAAACGCATTTTACTAATTCCTAATACGTGTATCCATGCTATCTACATACGTCGTATCCATGAAGATAAACTACTCGAAGATATAGTAATTCAGTAAATTAGAATGAATCAATAACTTATTACGAACGTAGGCGCACTCAAGGGAATCCAAGCCCAATCGCCCATTCGACCTATCTGGATACGGCGTATCGAGTATTTTTTAGCAACTATAAATAGAAGAACTCAAAAACGAGTTTTGGAGGGTGCAAATGTCATATTCTTTTATACCATATCATCAAGAGACGAATTTAGAAGAGAAGATCAGCATAAAAAAGGTCAAGCATTGATCACGACTCCATAGAAGACATCGTGTAATTTTACTCTCTTAATCATTCGATTTCAATTGTTTGACTACGCTTGTATAATTACAATGGTTGTGGGCTAATACCCTCGGGTATTAGCCATCTTAATGAAAGTTTAATGTTTGGTTTGTTTTAAAAGTTGATTTCTTAATTAATCGTTGATTGTTTAATTATGTTTATCACCTCATACTTGTTTATGTGTTTGAATATGTGAACTATCATTCAACTGGGTCTAGTGATACCTAAAAAGTAATCTAGATACCAGGATAGCTCTCTATATCGTTTCTTATATTACTGGACCAATAGGATTACAAATAACGTTCTGTCTTTATCTTTTGATTATGAGCTTAGTTGGACGTAGGTGACGGTTAATGTTTCAGCAATTCCATGATCGTATTAATTGATAAGATTGAAATAGTGGACTACCATTATATAAAAAACACTTCAAAATAATAAGTGGGTAAAGTCCTGTTGGGCTAGAGTTTTAACAGGATCACCACTGCTAATACCCTTCTGGGTATTGCCATCTTAATAAAGTTGTCAATGTTTGGTTTGATTTAAATTGATTTTTGTTTTAAAATTGATTTCTTAATTTATCGTTGATTGTTTAATTATGTTTATCATCTCATACTTGTTTATGTGTTTAAATATGCGACCTATCATTCAATTAGGTCTAGTGTTACGGACCAAGTAATCTAGATACCGGGATAGCTCTCCATATCGTGTCTTATATTACTGAACCAATAGGATCAAAAATAACCTTTTTTATTTATCTTTTGATTATGAGTTTAGTTGGACCGTTAGGTGGCCCGTTTATGTTTCAGCAATCATGCTCTTAATTAACTGATAAAGATTTAAACAGTGGACTACCAGTATATAAAACACCTTCAAACAATAAGTGGGTAAAGTCTCGTTGGGCTAGAGTTTTAACATGATCACCACTGCTTTAATTCTCTAAGATAGATTATAATTAAACTAAATGATGCTTTATGCAGATGCATTAATTCTGACAGGATTAATTGTGTCTAGGTCTTAGGATGATGTCCCGCCTAAGTCTTAAGAATGATATGCTGCTTCGAGATAAGTAAATCATTGCACTAAAACAAACAAACCAGCATTGAACCGGATTTAATATGTCTAATATAGTTTTCTATCATTTAGCTTGTACCGCTTTTCTATCTTCTAATCTTCATCTTTTGTGTTTATTGTGTATTGAATTGGTAGTTGTCATCACCAAACCTATGCCAGTCTCTCAGTCTGAATCCCCCATTTCATTAGACAACGTACATAACATAGGTTTAACCAGTAATAGACTAAATAAAATACTGATAGAATATTGGATTAAATTTCCACTCTTAGTGTTCGACACCCTACTTACCGCGAACTCCATCTTGACCGGGTATACTGCTCGTTAAAGTATTGTTTTAGGTTTGTCGGCTAAATATAAATGTAAAACTTGATAATCAAATAATTGACCCTACACGACAGCACATCACTCATCCACATCTAGCTGCTGCCATCATCGGGAATACCTGCAGGTTTAGGTTAGTGATAATGAATAGATATGGACAAAAGTGTCTTTGTCACTTCGTCGAATACGGTTGCAATAGCCACGGTTCCCCGTTGATCAGTATAAATACTGTTTGTGATCAGATAGAATTATGAAAAATCTTCTTGATAGGGTTTCGCAGTTGTACTAGTCGTTCTCATCACCGGAACGTCTCAAAGCAGACTACACGATATGAGTGAACCAGTGAGTTACTATCTTACCGATTGAAATAAAAATTGATTTGAAATCAATCGATGTGGCACTTGCTAAAGTGTTTTTGCGATAGATCGAGAGTTTTAAGCATTTCAAAATTCATCAATCGCCAATTCATTTCCTGGAACAAGTTTGATTCATAAAGAATCGCACCATCGTTTCTTTCCAGTTGTCACAAGCTTGATTCGTATAGAATCGTACAAGTCACCTACCATGAGCTTGTTTGATGTTGGCTCAAGTGGGATTTACATCTTCACTGTAAATACTTAAGTATCACTCGGATGTTCTGGCAAAATCACAAGGATAATACGTCGGACTCTTAATATATTTCTCGTTATTCACATTGTGTGAAATAGCAAGCATAATTTTAACATGTGTCCTAATGAGATTTATGGATGATCTCTTTTGGCTCTAGACTCAATAGTGCACTTTGGTTTTAGTGATCGGAGGCTGCAGCAGACTGACCTTTTCAATACCAACTAACTCGGAGTGAGAAAGTTGATAGAAATGCGTGTAATCTCC
>BQNB010016061.1:28972-39192 GCA_026074375.1 Tanacetum coccineum
TTAAAAGTCCTCTCTTGAGTAGGAGTTGGTGTATCCACCAATTGGGCCTTTCCCTTATTAAAAGAAGTGCTGACAGGAGGATTGTTCACTGCCCGCAGGAAATGTTGAGCTACCCGTAGGAACTAAAACGGCAGCAGGAATGGTACCACTACCAGTAGAAATGGGCATATTACCAGGAGTAACAAAGATATCAGCGGGAATGTCTTGATTAGCATAACTATCTGTAAGACCACCAAGAGTAACTGCATTTGGTGAAAAAGCCATACTAGAAGAATTGTCTTCTGAAGCACTTCCTTTACTTGCCCTTGTGTATGTTTTCACACTTTTGGAAGAAACTTGAGCTGGTGACTTGGCAACTCTCTCAGCATGCAGTTTAGTTTGAGAAAGAATGTGAGCAGCTGCAAGAGTACTAGAGCTGATATCTTGTTCTTGAGACTCCCCTGAGTCGTTAAATTTTGAAGGAGTGACAAAGGATGATTGTTGTTCAGCTAGTGAAGCATTTGCCAGAGCAAGGAGTGAATCCATGTCAATTTCTTTCTCTACTCTTTCAGCATCATCATCAGAATCAGATATTACCAGTTTCCTCTTCCTTTTCTTGAGCGCACCTTCCAGCTTTTTGACTCTCCCAACCAAGGTAATTATAGCAGTTCCAAGTGTCTTTTTGGTATCCTTGAGCTCAGACTCCAAGGATGTTGTTTTCTGCATAAACTTGGAAACAAGGGAAGATAAAGCAGTTAGAGTCAAAGGGTCCTCAGCAACTCCTGAAGGTTGACCTGCAGAGGGAGTTGCTTCATGGGACCTAGGTGGGGATGGTATGGGATCAGGAATGGGAGGTTGATCAGCTGGTTCAGCTGGCCTTTCACCCTGATCCTCTGCTGCACCTGCCAACATAGCAGGCAGCAATGGCATATGTGCCCCAACAAACCTCATCTTCATATTTGCAAATACCTTTTTGGTCATCTTATGAGCAGGGTATTGAGTTGTGTTTGCAGTTTGAATACCCAAAATCATTTGCAAAAACCTAGGGTACATCAAAAACTTTTTCTTACTACTCAAGTTATTAACCATACCTTCAAAAATAAGTCTTGAAAAATTATAAACTCTTCCACTTGATAGACAGATCAGGGCAGTAGCAATAGCACTACCAAACTGATCCCATCCACCAGATTTGGAGCTTATGCAGTGGATAATGGTATGAACCAAAAACCTCCATTGAGGTGAAAACCTATTTTTCCAAAAGGTTAGGTGTCCCTCAGTTTGGTAACCAATGTGGGTAAGTCCAGCATAGATCTCGGGGTCTGGAAGGTTACTAAGACCTCCCTCATCTGCCAATTGGAGGTTACTCCTGACAGAGGCTTCAGATATAGTGTATTGAGCACCATCAATGGTTGCAACTATGGCTGGAGGACCCAACTCAGCAAGTCTGAGTGAAGCAGTCCTCCAAAATTGCTTGACTAAAGAGTCATATATGAAGGGATCATGAGATATTGCATACCTGAGAGAAGTGCCCCTTAAGAAGTCCAACATTGGATGGTAGTCATCACTGCCATTGGGTTTGAGCAAATAACCCACCTTGTTGTGGTCAAAAACGTATTTTAAACCCGCCATTGATGAGTTGGTAGTAGAAAAAGTGGAGATGAAGTAAGTGTTAGTGCTGGTATATGATCGCAATGGTAAGTAGGTGCTGGGGGAGAAAGGAATTGAATTTATAATTGTGAGATCTCTTTAACCTAATTGGAGAGTATAAAAATGTAGTTTTCTTTTTAATAATTACTGATAGACGTAAAGTAAAATAGTAATTATTTAATTAAGAAACCTATTGACTAAGAGAGTGCCATAAAAATTTCCAACGGTAATTTTGCATTAAAGAAAAATTAATTTCTCTCTACCCGCACCAACTGTCATCCATCAGAAGAAATTTAGTCAACCAGTAGTAACTGTTGAACCACCAGGACCAATGGGAATCAACCAGTAGGAATGGTTAATTACCAGCACCAGACTAAAATTATGAACTTTTTCACCATCAAAGCATAAGATCACCTCTAAATCCAGGCGTACCTGCAAAATGTTAGTCCAAAATCCAAAAATAGAATGTAGGATAGGACTAATGAGTAGTAGAAACAACCCAACTACCAGAACAAACAAGTAAAACTTACAGAAGAAACAAATAAAACTACCAGAAGAAACACACTTCTATAACTAAAACTAACTTTGGGAAAAATAATTCAAACAAAAACCCAAAATAACAAAAATACTAAGTATACAACACATGCCTCCCCTTAGGCATTGTCCTCCCCTCAAGCACAGCATCTATGGATTGAGCATCCCAATGTTAACCACTAAGTAATTAAACCTAGGTCCATCAAAATCTTTGTTTAACAAATCAGCCACATTTTGGTCAGTGTTAATTTGAAGCACCTGAATTAATCTTTTCTCATTAGCATCTCGAATAAAATGGTGTCTAATTTCTATGTGTTTTGTTCTTTAGTGGAAAACTGGATTTTTAACAATACACATAGTACTTTGATTATCAATAAAGATTTTGGTATTCATGAAATTAAGATCATAATCTAACATTTAGTTTTGAATCGAAAGTACCTAACCACAGGAATATGCAGCAGCCACATATTCAGCTTTAGTGGAGGAGGTAGCCACAATTGTTTGCTTTTTGCACTGCCATGAGATCAACCTTCTACCAAGAAACTGACAGCCACCTGTGGTGGATTTCCTATCATTGTGATTTCCAGCATAGTTACTGTCTGTGTAAGCCTCCAATTCAAATGGAGAATCTCTAGGATACCAAAGGCCTAATTTTGGTTGACCTTTGAGATACTTAAAGATTCTCCAACCTATGCCTGTTTCCAGTCATGCTTCTAGAACAACCACTATCAACAATTCCTAAATCCTCAGTCAACTTATGTGGGTTGCCTTGCATGAGACAAAATGAGAAAGGTTAGTTTCTCACAGGGACCCAAGCCATTACTGGCTTGGGTCTGCCTTATGGATCTTTTGATTGAAGCCTATTGTTATTATTGGATCCACCATTGTTCTCGGTATTCTTTTTCTAAACATACCTAGAGGATGACCAGGAACAACCTACTGAGGTCTTAAGAGCAGTTTTCACTTTATCCCCACCAAAGTATGAAAAAGATGTTTTTGGTTTTGGTGGTGATGCTCTATGTAAAGGCCTTTTACGAGGTGAGGTAGACTGAGTATTGGTCTATTGGGTTTAAACACACTTGGAAAAGGTCGTACAGTATTATTGCTTCTACCAAAAGTAACTGGGATTGGGTAGTTTGGTCTACCAGCAGGAACTGCTTTACCAGTAGGAACTAGAGTAGGCACATTTCGTCATACCAAGCTCTAGGAGCCTGATGTAGACCATATAGAGCTTTGACTACCTTGTAAACTTTCTTTGGATGCTTTGGATCCACAAATCCTTAGGCTGAGTGACATATACCTCTTCTTCAATCTTCCCATAGAGAAAGGCACTTTTAACATCCATCTGATAGACCATGAAACCTATGAATGAGGCATAGGCTAAGAATAACCTTATGGCTTCAATTCTTGCAACTGGAGCAAACACCTCATCATAGTCAATGCCCTCTTCCTGTCTATGACCCTGGGCTACTAATCTAGCCTTGTTCCTGATTACAATCCCTCTTGCATCCTTCTTGTTTTTGAGAATCCACTTAGTTCTAATTTCCCTTTTTCTTGGAGGTAAATCTACAAGAATCCATACATTTTGGAACTGGAATTGCTGCATTTCTTCTTGCATAGCTTCCACCCAACTAGGGTCTTCAAGAGCTTGGGCAACACTTCTTGGTTCAGTTTGGGAGAGAAAGCAGGCAAAAAGACAATGATGAAAGTCTGTATGATTGTTTCTCCTTTGATCTTTAATGTAGCAAACAAGAGCACTTTCACCATTAGAAGACTTGTTTACCCTGCTTCTAGTCTGAACTGGCGAAGCAATATCCCTTATAATCAAGGATGAAGGATGAGCTGATTTAACCCTTTTTGTGGATGTAGGATTGACATTCTCAGTAGAAGACATGTTTGTGAGATCAGCCCTTGGTTCCTCATCATCATATGAGGAAGAAGTAAACATTCCTGAACCTGGATTGTCATAAATGTCCTTTAAAATAGGAATTCCAGTAGCAAACTCATTAGCAAAGGTGGAAGGATGAGGATATCTCAAAGAGGAAGCACCAGCAGAAAGTATGTCAGGAGAAGTACTAGTAGCAAATGGTGCACTAACAGGAGTAACTAGTGTGCCAGGAGGGAGTGGTGTAACAGGAGTAACTGCGTTAGTGCTGGGAGTTTAAAAAGACTTTGCAGCACTGAATACCAAGCTCTTCCTTTTCAGCTTGAGTGCCTTCAACAACTGGTGAAGAATGAGATTTGACACTAGATGAATCTTGAGGTGCCATTTGACTAGGTGAGCTTGTTGCATTGGAAGGATAAGAGGGGAGAATGATAACGTCTTGATCATCATCAGTATCAGAATCATTTGTGTCTTGAGAACCTGCATTGTTAGTAGTTGCATTGGAAGGACCTGCAGAAGGGTTAGTTGATCTAACACGACTATTAATCCATTGAGTCTGTTAGATAATCAAGATCAAAGTACCAAGCAGGACCTGTTTGAGCAACATTAGGTTTATTCTCAAGAAATTTAACATTCATAGTCTCTTCCACCCTCTTAGAAGCCAAATTGTATACTCTATAGGCCTTACCCTGAGTAGAGTATCCAACTAAAAAACCTTCATCTGATTTCCCATCAAATTTGCCCAGCTGGTCAATGGTATTGAGAATAGTGACATGACACCCAAAAGGTTTTAAATAACTGATAGTTGGAACAATACCAGTTAGCAGTTCATATGGAGTCTTGTTATGGGGGTTGGTCACCAAAACCCTGTTTAAAACATAACAAGCAGTAGCAACTGCTTTAGTCCAAAACATGGTAGGAAGAAAAGAATCTGCTAGCATAGTCCTAGCAGCCTCAATGAGGGTTCTATTCTTCCTCTCTGCAACTCCATTTTGTTGTGGAGTTCGGGCATTACTATAATCCCTCTTAATACCCTTTGACCCACAGAATTCAATTAAATCCCTATTCTTGAACTCTGTCCCATTATCACACCTGATAACTTTAACTTTCTTGTTTAATTGGTTTTCAACTAGTTTGATAAATTCCTTAAGGATACCAACCGTTTCATCCTTTTTAGCTAGAAAGAACACCCAACTAAACCTGCTAAATGCATCTGTGATGACAAGGCAATAAAATTTATAGGAAATACTCCTTACAGATGTGGGTCCAAATAAATCCATGTGAAGCATCTGTAAGGGCTCACTAAAAGAGCTCACAGCAGTCTTGGCCTTATAGGAGACCTTGTGTTGCTTGCCTTTGTTGCAGGCCACACAAGTATGGTCATTCTGAAAAAGTTTGGGGGGTAACCCTCTAACCAAATTACCCTTAACCAATTTGTTCATATTTTTAAAATTAACATGACCAAGTCTCCTATGCCATTGAGTAGATTCATCCAATGTGGCTTTAGCAAGCAAACAAGCCAAATCTCCTTGAGGAGCAAGATCCTCTAAATTGAAACTGTATAGATTGTGCTTTCTTGGGACTTTAAGTAGTACTTGAGTTTCATCAGGTAACTTGAAGTCTTTAGTCAGCACAAGGCATTCAGTCTCAGTAAAGAGAACCCTGTTCTTCTTATCACAAATTTGTGATACTGAAAAGAGATTAAAATGCTGTAGTTCTTTCACATAAAGCACATTTTCAAAATCTAGCTTTGCAGTTCTAATAGTACCTTTACCAGTAATCTTTCCTTCTCCTCCACCAAAGGTCACATTTCCACCTTTGAATTCTTAAAAGTTCTCCAACCTATGCCTGTTTGCAGTCATGCTTCTAGAACAACCACTATCAACAATTCCTAAATCCTCAGTCAACTTGTGTGGGTTGCCCTGCATGAGACAAAATGAGAAAGGTTAGTTTCTCACAGGGACCCAAGCCATTACTGGCTTGGGTCTGCCTAGTGGATCCTTTGATTGAAGTCTATTGTTATTATTGGATCCACCATTGTTCTTGGTATTCTTTTTCCAAACATACCTAGAGGATGACCAAGAACAACCTGCTGAGGTCTTAACAGCAGTTTTCACTTTATCCCCACCAAAGTATGAAAAGGATGTTTTTGGTGGTGATGCTCTATGTAAAGGCCTTTTTCTAGGCGAGGCAGACTGAGTATTAGGTCTATTGGGTTTAAACACACTTGGAAGAGGTCGTACAGTATTATTGGTTCTACCAGAAGTAACTGGGATTGGGTAGTTAGGTCTACCAGCAGAAACTGCTTTACCAGTAGGGACTGGAGTAGGTAAATTTCATCTACCAGTAGTAAATGGTTTAGACAAATTTTGTCTACCAGTAGGAACTGGTGTAGACAAGTTTGGTCGAGTGGAACTAAGGTCGACTATACTAGACTGAAGTAATATTGCACGAGGAACAATTTTATTTGATGGATCCACTCATTGAGTATTTTCCCAAATTGTCATTTTATCCCATTTCCTATTAAAGTTACCCATCCCATTGGTCTTTTCATTCTGTTTGGCCATTGTTTGTTCTTGGGCCATTCTCTTTTCATGGAAGTCATAGTCTTTTATAAGATGGGACAAACTTCCACACACAAAGCAATCTTTCTTTTGAAAAGCATATCCCTCACCCACCTGTTTGCCCATATGTCTTCTTAAATCATGTTTGTTACCCATATCCCTTGGAGTGTTGATAAACTTAGCAGACTTATTGTCAGCATGACTAGGTTTCTCATTTACTTTACCAGGAGTAACAACATATTTATTATCACTATTAACTTCTTCTATAATGGGGGCATCAGTCCAGACTTTAGACATAACAACATTGGGTTTAGACTCAACAGCAGTCTCAGATGCAGATTCAAGGGTTGAAACACTGAAATTAGATTCACATGAATCAAAGTTGTTGTTTTTAGATTCATTAGACTCATCCCCACTAGACTTACAGGTTTCAACATTTTCAGAATAAGTTTCACTGATGTTTGTTTGTTTTTGTCCATATGAAAACTGTGATTCATCAATCTCAACATGTACAGGAGTTGGCATGTAGTTCCCTGTCATAGGAGGGGGAACTCTATGCATATCACCCTCTTTGGTAAACCAACTATACAAAGGTTTTCCAAGCAAATCCTCAGGTCTAGAGTCAAAAATGCTTGGTTCATTGTCAATATATAATTCATTTTCATAAGAACCATAACCTAGACCTATCTTGTCTTTGACACTTATTGAGCTATCTATCAGTTTAACAAGATTTTTAGAAGACTGTAACCAGTTATCAGTCTAATTAATGCTGCATTAGCCAAACTGGAAGGTTTATGAGCATAACCTTTTACATCAAACTCCAAGGATTTAAGCTTGTTGTACAGGTCATCAAAAGAGAGATACTCTAATCCTCCTTTTGTTTTAAGAACAAGAGTGACTTGAGACCAAGAAGGAGGCAAGGCCCTGAGAAATTTTAGATTAACATCTTCATTTTCAGGCCTTACTTTAAGAGTATTCATTTGACTCAAGATCTTTTGGAATTTATCATATCCAGTGTGAAGACCTTCTGCTTCAGTGATCTTGAATTCTTCAAACTCTTGTTTCAGAAAAGACTTCTGCATTTTCTTTGATTCTTCATTTCCACCAAACCTAGCCTTGATTGCTAGCCATATTTCTTTGGCATCATCCAGATGGTAGAAATCTCCCATGTGGTCATCAGGAAGAGCTGTAAGCAAGGTAGTCCTTGCTTTTGTTTCCCTCTGAACAGCTAGATGTTCTTCAGCTGATACAGGAGGGCAGATCTTGATGTTTCCATTTGAATCTTTTGTAGTTTTCTTGCGGCTATTTCCATTCAGAACAATATTCCAGCAAGGAAGATCTGAGTTTGTGATGTAGTTTTGCATTTTCATGGCCCAGATATCATACTCACCCTTTTTGAGATAAGGGAATTTGGCATTTGTGTTGGTTACAGTGGTGATTTGAGGTTGGATTTGAGTGAAAACCTCATCATCTTGGGAGTGTTGTTCATCAGATGATGTCATTATGGATTTGTGAGGGATTTTATGGATCTGATCTTATAGAATTCTTCTTACCAGAGGCTCTCAAAGGCTCTGATACCAATTGTAGATCCCAATGATAGATCTTTCAGCCTATTAGTAGGGTGGTAGATGACTTGTATAAATACAACTCAGTCTACAAGAGAGGCTCTGAAATGATCACTAGTGTCTAAGCAGAATATAAACACAAGTGCTAAGAAGAACAATAATTATAAGGACTAAGATCGTTTCTAATCATTGGATTTCACTAACTATATGAAATGTGTTCTGAAGGTGTACATTTCACTATGCCATAGGGTCCTTTTATACTTGTAGGAAACCCTAATAGCTTAATACATAAACGCGTATAAAAGATATAAACGCGTATAAAAGATATGCATATCACTTCCTAATATAACTCATGCATATCCTAACTAACTATTACATTTGTACTACCCGGACTAACTATAACATTACCAGTAGTAACCATTATTGTACTACCAGTACTAATGACAATATTACTCTATCTGGAGTAACTAATATGCTACCAGTAGTAATGACTATATCTACCAGTAGTAACTATGAATACAATATTCCTAACAGAAATTCATTGGAGGACTCCCCGATAACATCCAAGGGAATGTAATTGCTGCTGAACCTATAAGACTGCAAGATGCTGTTTGAATAGCTAACAACTTAATGGACTAAAAGTTAAAGGGATATGCTGTGAAAAATGCTGAGAACAAAAGGAGATTGGAGGTCAATCAGAGTGACAACCGTGGATAGCAACCACCATTCAAAAGGCCAAATGTAGGAGGTCAGAATGTGGCAAGAGCTTATACAGCCGGCAACAATGAGAGAAAACCATATAATTGACCGTTGCCTCTCTGTAACAAGTGTAAGCTTCACCATGAAGGCCCTTGCACTGTGAGATGTGGGAAGTTCAACAAGGTTGGGCATTTGACCCAGGATTGTAAGGTCACAAATTCCACTACTTTTACTCAGAGAGGTCAAATGGTGAATCAGAGAGTTTTTACTTGTTTCGAGTGTGGAAGGCAAGGACACTATAGGAGTGATTGCCCAAAGCTGAAAGATCAAAACCATGGAAACAAGGCTGGAAACAAGAATGGAGTTGGTGATGCAAGAGGAAAAGAATATGTGCTGGGTGGAGGAGAAGCTAACCCCGATTCCAATGTCGTCAAGGGTACGTTTCTTCTCAATAACCATTATGCTTCTATGATATTTGATTCGGGTGCCGATAGAAGTTTCGTGTCGACTACTTTTAGTGCCTTGCTTGATATAACCCCCGATACTTTAGACGTTAGCTATGCGGTCGAATTAGCCGACGGGAGAATTTCTAAGACTAATACCATACTAGAGGCTGTACGTTAGGATTATTAGGCCACCCATTCAATATTGACCTAATGTCAGTAGAACTTGGTAGTTTTGATGTCATTATCGGCATGGATTGGTTAGCGAACCATCATGCGGTGATTGTTTGTGATGAGAAGATTGTGCGAATTCCCTTTGGAGATGAAGTTTTGATAGTTGAAGGTGATAGAGATGGCAAAGGAGAGAAGTCGAAGTTGAGCATTATATCATGCACTAAACTCAGAAATATATTGAGAGAGGTTGCCCAATTTTTCTGGCACAAGTGACGAAGAAGGAAATCGAGAACGAGTTGGAGGAGAAGCGACTTGAGGACGTGTCGACTGTACGAGACTTTTCAGAGGTTTTTCTAGAAGACTTGCCTGGATTACCGCCTACGCGACAGGTTGAATTCCAAATCAACTTGGTCCCTAGTGCTGCACCTGTGGCACGCGCCCCGTATAGATTAGCACCGACAGAACTGCAAGAATTGTCTACTCAGCTACAAGAACTTTATGACAAGGGATTTATAAGACCGAGTTCCTCACCCTGGGGAGCCCTGGTCTTGTTTGTCAAAAAGAAGATGGATCTTTTTGGATGTGTATCTGTTATCCCATGTATTTAATCCATTACACAACAATAATTTATACCAAGATGCTAGAAAATGAGAAGAAATCTTAGAGAGAGAAAGTTGAGAGAGAAACAATTAGATTAGAGAGAAGTGGTGAGTTACAAGTGAAGTGAAAT
>BQNB010016061.1:40863-71081 GCA_026074375.1 Tanacetum coccineum
CCCCCCCCCCCCCCCAAATTATGAGGGATTAATATGGTGTTTGAGTACGTTAATTTAAATTTTTTTAAATTTACTAAGAAATTCTTGAAAATTCGTACTCAAACACTATATATGCCTATATTTAAGTCTATAGTACACATTTATATGTTCACAAGATTATGTATGAGACGAGACCTAAAAATATTCAAACCAAAAATGACAAAGTCATTCTGTCCATGTCAGCAATCTGTAGTATGTCTTGATAATCTCCATTTGGAAGTTGTCTTAGCTTCCCCCTGAACCAGCAATCCTTTCTTGAGTAGATTCAAAGATTTCTTGCAAGCCGCATTAAGAAGTCTTGATTTGAAAAGCCCAAATATCCGAAGTACACAGATAATTTGAAACCGTAACAACAAAGTCAATTAAGTCCTGGATGTCCGCATTTCTCCTTACATGATATTGATGATATAAATTGTAACACCAAAGTCAACTAAGTCCCAGATGTCACAATTATTCCCTCTAAGTAGTCAAAATGATAACACCTAAGTCAACTAAGTCCCAAATGTAAACATTTCTTCTTGCAGAATACTGACTAACTTAAGGAATCATCATAATTATCAAACTTATGTGTACCTCTTTTGTCAACTAATTCTACTCCCTTTTAAAAATAAGCTTAGTGATTAACCATTTGAGGAAGCATTTACTGAATCAATAACTGTTGATCCCAACTTAAGATCGATTCCTTAGCTTGTAAAGGTTAAGTTACTTTGGATAAATCTAAAACAACTATGGTAGAAACTTTGTGAATACTAAAGAGTATGTGGAATCTACTCTTTAATATTTAGAAGAATATTAATAAAACAGTAAACTGTATGAACAATGATATTACTAAAAAGCTCCAATATTATTATTATCAATAATACGAGTACTTTGTGTAGTACTAGGGTTTACAACCTTAAAGCTATATATCAAAAACATCTTTTTAACACCATAACCTAGGATCTCCTTTTATACACTAAGGAGTCCTTTACAAGATAACTACAAATCTTCTATAATTCTAATATTATACCTGTCTTTCTAACTATATAGAATATACTTTAAATACGTTAATACAAAACTCTTGACACTTCTTTATCACTTTAGCAGTCTTAATCTTCATCCAACAGTCTTAAGTCCTACAGCAGTCTTAAGTTAGTACTGACAATACTAACTTATTCTAGCAGTACTAACTGGTTAGTACTGGCAGTTGTAACTTGAGCAGTACTAACTCTTGGCTTGGCAGTACTAAGTATGAAGACTTTTAATTCCCAACAATCCTCCCTTAAACTTGTGATTTAACTCCAAATCATCAAGTTTTTTGTTGAATTAAACCTTGTTCTCTAAGAGGATTCTTCCATACACTTTATCTTCTTGGTCTTTCAACCTGCATGAATATCTTCCTAAGAAGTTCTCTAGACATCTCATTATCTTGTTTTACCAAGAGCTTTGCAACCAGCATCAATGTAAGAGTTCCTCTTAACAATGGATATTCCTTCTCTACCAGCATGTAGATGTCTATTCCCTTATCTGTAGACACATGATGCACTCCACATGAATCATATAGCTTCCAAGTTAAATCATGAATATGCTTTCGAAGCTTCCATAACTCATCATCTGTATTTGGTTCAAATAATCTCTTTAACTCAACCCATACCTCTCTTTCTTTGTCATCTGTTAGTTATATTGAATTGAACTTCTCTTTAACCAGACTCCACAACATCACTAAGTCATCCCTGTCAAAGGATTTCAGCATATCATCAAAGAATTAATGTACCTCAGTATGATTTCCAACTCTGATGATCTTATAATACTTCCTAGTGCCTTTAGTGTAAATCTCCTAGTCAATTATTAGATACTTAGTTTGTAAGGCTTCAACATTCATCCCTTGCTCTAGAACTATTATCATCATTTGTTGTAGCTCTTCTTGTGACAGTTCATCAGCTTCTTTATCTCTTGGTTCTTTAGCTAGTTTTGAGCTTTCACCAGTCTTTTGCCTCTTAGAATTTTCTTGATCAAGTTCTTCTTCTGTAGCCCTTTTTGAACTTTCAGATGCTAACTCAGGAACTACTTTGTCAACTTCACTCTCTATTAGAACAAAAGTGTTTACTCTCCTCATTGTTGTCTCAAACCAAGTATTGATCTCATCAAAAGAATAACCTCTCAATTGTTGCAGTGTATGACTTCCCATGTGCTTGATGTAATTAGACATATAGGTCCTCTGTTAGGCCTGTATGGGTGGCTTGTTTCTCCTTTCTTCAGCTCTTGTGCAAAAAAATACCTCTTTCTCTAATTGATAAGTTCTGCAAGCAATCTTGCTTGTTCAGCTTCAGTGTACTTTTCTCTTTCCTTTGCTTATAACCTCTGTGCTAACTCTTCATCAGCTTTAACTCTAGCTTGTATGTCTTCCCATTCTTCAACATTAAAAGAGCTAGATTCTTCATGTACCCTGGCAATCCTTTGCCTCTCTTCTTCCTCAAGTTCAGCTTGTAATCTCACAGCTGCTTCATAACCAAGTCTTTCTTGTTCTTGTTGCAACTTTGTCTTGGTCTGTACTAGCTCAGATTCATCCATTTTACCTTTACCTTTGTCTTTGGCTGCACTCTTCCTAATATACACCAGTGTCTCAACCATAGTAATGTCATCAGCAGTAGAAACTCTTATAGGACCAACAGTATTAATAGCAACACTAGCAGTAGTAACTGCTGCACCAGCAGTAGAAACTGGCTCAGTAGTACTAACATTTTTCTTAGCAGTAGAAACTTCCTTAGCAGCATCAAAATCATATTCAAACTCCATATCATGCTCATACCTCCCCTGAATCTCTACATCATGTTGTACTAATGAAATGTCAGGATCTTGATCAATTTTAGCTATCTTCCTCCCCTGTTTGGAAGGATCTTTCAAATCATCTTCATCATCAGAGATAACAATTCTTGCCTTTCTGATAGCTTGACTGGACTTAACTATTTTCTCTAACTTTTTCACCTTCTTGATAAGCTTAGTATAAGCAGCACCATATATTTGCTTGGTCTGCTTCAAGTTTGTCTCTAAGTTCTCCACTTTCTTTGACAATGTTGTACAAAAAACCATCAATTCTTGTAGTGTCATACTGCCCTCATCACTTCCAAGTGTGTTAACTCTTGAGAGAGGTGAATCATGGGGCATGGTAGGTGTCTTATCAATGTTACCACTGCCTTGTCCTGCTTCTAAGCCAGTGACAGTAGTGGTAGCCCCTCCATATCTTACATCCACACTTGTGGAAACAGCCTCATCTGCTATAGGGGACTGAGTAGGAGATTTGGGCTGAGGAACCATAGATTCCTGTCTGGTTATTCTCTTAGAGGTTGGTGAAATTGGTGGTTGTGAGGTTGATGGATCACTGGTGGGTGTGTGATAGGACTCAACTGGGTGTGTTATTCCTTCACCCTAAACAACTGGGCCTTGAACAATCATTACAGGAAACAATGGAATGTCTTCCCTAGTATAACCCTTAGAAGTCCTTTTGATATTGCTAAAAAGTTTTTGAGTGTGAGTAGGAGCAATATAAAGTCTTGTGTGAGGTTAAAGTAGTCTCGTGTGCTTGTTCAAAAACACTTGAATAAATCTTAGATACATTAAAAATTTGTGTTTACTATCAAAGTTTTTCACCATACCATTAAAAATCAGTTTAGAAAAATTAAATTTCCTATTAGTGGCCAAGCAAATAATAGCAGTTGCTATATTGCTACTGAATTGTTCCCAAGAGGTTTTCTTAGGACTTAGACAATGTAGGATGGTATGGATGAGAAATCTCCATTGAGGGGAAAAGTGTTTGATAACGCTCCAAATATACATAAAATATCCCTTAGAAGTGCGAGAAATATATGTGCTAACGCAATAAATATTGCAAGAATTGGTCGTTTGTTATGTAAATATTGTTTCAGGACTAAGAGTGGAAGGAAGGACTTAACGTGCAAGAGATTTGGTTATTTACAACTAATAATCGCCAAAAGAAGGATCTAGAAAGGGACTATTGATATTAAAGGCACAAGTGTGCCAATTTTATTGTCAAGTGCGATGCACTTGTCAGCGTGTTTAATGCAAATCGTTTATTAGGGATGTGCGGCGCACTTTTATCCAAGTACGGCGCACTTTCTGTGTTAGTTACTAAAATGCCATCAATGATGCAACTCTTGAATTGCCAAATCATCACTATAAATAGAAGCACGAATTTGGAGGAAAAATATCAATTCACAACAACAATCATCAATTCATAACACACACTCAATGGTTCTCCAAGAGTTGGAGTAAGTTCTTAGAAAGATTTGAAGGGTAAAACCTTCATCTTCATCTTTTCCGGGATAGAAGAGCAAGCAGGTTTCGTAATTTTAGAAGTTAGAGGTGCTAGACATCAGTTATATCCTTTTTTTAAGAAGAAATTGTTATATTGGATCTTTTGTTCTTGAAATTTGGTAAAGAAACATGTTTCAATATTTTTATAATATGAATTTTGGATCTATTCTACTTGTTAAATGTGTTGCTATTATGATTGTTGAGTAGTTTAACATGTTTGGTTAGGAACTATTTGGATATAATAGATCAAACTTGACTATTTGAATGAACTTTTGATATGAATATTATGAGCTTGATGTTCTTAGACATGGATCCTTTAATCTTTATTTGATCACCATTCATTACGGATATAGGTCGAAAGACTCTGGATTAAATGGGTGATTTCCAAGTTGTTTGTCTATGACAACTAGACCTTAGCCTTGTGAGAATTGGCTAAGGAAACAAAAATTAACCCATGTACAAAAAGGTTTAACGCCAAACAACATGTCTAACAAACTTGGTTTAGCAAGCTTATAGTACTCATCATCAAACATGGATCACACTTAAAGCATTTTCATAATTAAAAATAAAGGCCGAAAGGGTTTTGCATTATGAACAATAGACAATCTTTTTAAGCAACTAAACACTCTTACATCGATTATAACTACATCCGTGGATCATTCCTCTATTCAAGTTTATCTATTATATTTCTTGTTCCTTGACCAAACATCTCTTTTAACTGAATTAAACCATTATCTTTAGAATTGTGACAATCTATAAGATAATCCTTTTTCGTGATATTATCGACTTTATCTTAGAATTGCCAATCTCATGTGGAACGACCTGACTTACCTACAATACTAATTACAAACGAGGGTTATACTTTACCCGTGTGTTTCCATATAATTGTTCTGTATTTTTAGTCTTATAAATTTAAAGCATTTGAAACACATCAAAGTTTTTGGCACCGTTGCCGGGGATTGAAAACGTTTTTCGATAAAGTCATTTTTAATATTAAAACCTAAATTTTAAAAAATTGTTGTACCGTTTTCTAGCAAATGAAAACCATTTTATTGTTACTACTTCAGGAAGTGCGCCGCACTTGCCCAAAGTTCGCCGCACTTTGCTTGTTAATTGAGAAAAGAAGTTGGAATTAAAGTAACTTGACCATAACCAAAAACCCAAAGAACCCCATAATCTGTAATTTAACTTTTTGAATGAGTATATTTCCAATACTGATAATTGTTAAAGTTATATATAATTTGTGTTTAAAAATGAAAAAAAGAAAAAAATATTTTCTTATTAGCTTATTTGGTTAATTTTTTACATGATTTCTTATGTTCCTTATCTGATAAATACCTTCTGAAATCCATGATATATTGATTAAATCTTTTTAATAAAATTATGCAAATAAAGAATACAACAAAAATTAAAAATAAGATTTCCAAAAGTGCGCCGCACTTTTACCATAGTGCGCCGGTGTTTCTGGAAAATAAAGAAGGATTATTGACTTTTCAGAAAGTGTGCCGCACTTTTTTCACAAAACCGCCGTACTTTTGTGTCTGAACCAAAACAGTATGCTAAAAATTCATATTTTGCAAAGGAATAGGATTAGGAGATTAGGATTCGCCTGAATACAAAGATATAGCAGGAAGTGGAGGAAAGAAATAACATGAAGCTTTGGTCTTTCACAAAATGGACACTGAAGAGGATAGTGATCGATATATTACACAATGTTTTGTGAATGGTTTATATGCATCAAATGGAGAGATCAATTTGGAAAAAACGATAACTTAATAGCAAACGACTACGCAGTCAAACTTTGTCTTGAGTATGAGGTTAGGAAGGGAAATAAGTTGGTTAAAAAGGAGTTGATGGTATTATTACGTGGGGAAATTTACTTTGTTTAATTCATCATAAATCCTGATGAGGACGAATTTGAGCCAGGATTAATTTTCGGAAGATCATTCTTGCGTTCTGCCAATGGAATCGTAAACTTCGGGGAAGGCACTATTACAATACAACCTGACTTTGACCCTTTTCTTTTTAGCAGTGATGAAGAGGGGAAACAAAACCTTGATGACTTGGAAACATTGCTTGACTTTGACTTTGATGAGGTACCACAAACAAAAACCGATCTTCCACCAATGGTATGCAAAATGGCCAAGGGAAGTAGAAATAAAAAGAAAGTAATGGAAAACATCATGTACTTTAATAATGGTGCTGGACCATCTTCATCCATTGGAACACCCTTAACCCAAGAGGAAGCTGAAAAGAGGGCACTTGCGCACAATATGAGTATGAGGTATGAAATTCTAGAAGAAGTAAGGCCGGTAATAGAAATATTGGCCTATAATGATAAATACAGAAAGTTGTTGGATGAAATCTGGGCTGACAAAGTCAGATTAGATGGAATGATTAAACCGGAAGAAGAAAAAGCAATGGCAAAAATGAAAGGGCAGATGCTTAAGGAAATGAAAGATCCAAGGGCATTCATATTTCCAATTATGCTAGAAGGCCGAATCAATGAAAACGCTCTCGCTGATATAGGATCTGACATTAACACCATGTCATACAGAATCTACGAACAGCTAGGTAGAGATGATATCATGAAAGAAGACAGGAACATAACAATGATTAACTATACAGAAGCTGAAGTAACTAGTCGGTTGGTAAATGTACTATGTCAAGTTGGATTTACCACTCTGTCTGCCAAGTTCTTAATTTTGGAAATATCTGTAGACCGGGATGCACCCATCGTAGTGGGTCGTAGATTCCTTGATACGATTGGAGGCAACATTGACATTCCAAACAGGATATTTACTACTTTTGATGGACATACTCGTCAAACCTTTAGAGCAGCTAAATCATAAAAAATCATAATTCCTGAGAGCTACCAGATTGCAAAGAAGACTATGTGATTAAGAGGAATGATATGGGAACACCAATTCACAACTCTAAACCAATCGGATACCAAAACAATATCAACCCTGCTAAAAACATGACCTTGACAACTCTTGAATCATTAATAAAACCCTTTAGAAAAAATAGCGTGTGGAAAAAGGCTGTAAGTTTTCTATGATCACTCCCTGCTAAACTAAGAAATGTTGAATGGAAGCCCGATTACAAATTATGCTATTCTAATCCTGAGTTAGCAACTGGGCACTGGAAAACTAAGATTCGTTTGACCGACCCCTATGGAAATATCTACATGCAAGCTTTTATGACCAAACCCACGAAGAGAAAATTATCTAAATATCACAAATTGAGTGACATAATGTCACCAAACTGGTTTGTCGAGTAAGCTTTGGAAGTAAGAATAAGGGAGGAACAATTTATGCACTCCTAAAAGAATGTTTATTGTACTTTAAATTTTACTTTTTTGTCATATGCATATCTAAATAAAATCAATTGTATTTAATCCATTATAGATTAAACTTTGATGTACGGGGACTACCCCGATATTAATGAATGAAGATTTTGGTGGCCTAGTTTACGTTTCAGTTATTATAATTAATTAAAATAAAAACCCCCCGAGTTTGCCGCACTTAGTAGAAGTGCGCCGCAATCTTAGTTACTTCAGGAACTAAAACTTATAAAAGAAGTTTTCAACTCATTATAAATACCACACAGAAGAAAAAAGCTTAGATACCGCCAGGTTTACAATCAAAATCGAAGAAAATATTCTAAAAACCAATCCACCAAATTCTTAATCATGCCAAGGGTATGTTTATTTCATTCTTTCCTATTTCTTATCATCGAATCTATTATAATTGTGTGTTTAGGGTTTATATGAATTAAATTTAAAATTATGCCAATAGCATTTGAATAGGACTAGAATTATGCATTATTATTAAGAATTAAGAGATGCCCTTGAATAAATCCAGGTTTGACTAATTGGAATTAATGTTTGGATTAAGTTAAAATTGTTAAAAACTTGTTTTGTTTAAAACAGAGCAGGAAGTGCGTCGGTTTTGGTTTGAAAACCGCCGCACTTGCTTGATTATTTGAAAAACCGCCGCACTTAGGATTTGTGCGCCGCACATTTTATTACAGAAAGTAATAGAACGTCTGCAAGTTGATCAAGAGATAACCAACAATGCTAAATCTTGTCTAACTTAATTATATATCATGTCTTTGGTTGATTTGTGTTGTGTAGACTTCAGGTAAATACGATCATGAGGCTGGGTCATCCCGTGCCAAATGCTCTAAAAATTTTGAAACCGTAGAAGAAGCATTACTCCCAGATGTTCACCATAAATTCTTGGAATGGAGAGGTTACAGTAGAGAAGCAAAGTCTTGTTATAAATCTAGGTTGGCAACTTTGCTCCCAAAACTCATTTATTCACCGCAAATCATGGATTGGCAGTTGTTACACAAAATTGGTTGTGGAGACGAGATTGATCAAATGTTAAAGATTAGTTTAAAGGAAGCTCAATAGCTCATGACACCGAAGCTCGACATATATGTATGCAATTTAATGCACTAAATGTGCCCATGTAGATGTTCAACCCGCAACATCCAAATTGTTCCGACATGTATACGTTCGTTGTTTCAGTATCTTCGAAACTGATGAGCGCTACTCACCCGAACGGGGATGTCAATCCCAAATAGATCTATTCATAACATTCGCGCTCGCTAACTAGCAATTGACAGTTCATGATAGTGGGCAATAGTGGGTTTCGCTACTTAGGCCAACTCGTAATATGTTTAAAAGAGTACTTGCGTCCAAATGTAAAATGATGCATGTTTCTCACCCCAAAGTTGTAAAACAATGTAATTGTATAAAAGCGGGGCTATGAACTCACCGTAAGTGAATGATTGATTATCTAAATCAAATGAGTGAATCGCCTCGGCAATTTGAATGCAACCTAATTAATTATAGGCCGTATGAGTATAATGTATTTCATACAATTAAAACATCACATGTCGTATAGTTACACCACCACCTAATAGTTTTTATTAATTCTTTAAAAGTTAAAATAATAATTAACTCGTACTTTGTTAAATGGAAACGTGTGTACTTGTATTCGTAAAAGAAAAATATTATTTTTATTTACTAACGCATCATTTGTAAAAATGTATGATTTAATAATGACATTTCATTATTAATTTAATTGTTTTAATAAATAATGTATAAAAGTAAAAATATTGCGCGTGATCTTTAAAACCTCGTATCTTTATCGTTTCGACTCCGTTTCATACGTTTCTTATGCCCACGTCTTCGTATTAAAATACTTTATCAAAACATCATATTTATAAAGTTTAAACCTCTGATGAACAGTAACTTTTACTGTTCATTACAGTTTATAAAAACTATTTTTATAAAATTAATTATACGTAACTTGTTTAAATCATAACTCGTTCATTATAGTTCCGTTTCTCGAGATCCTTATGTCCTTGGATTAGTATTAAGATAATTTATCAAAATATTATATTTATAAGATTTATATCCCTGATGAACAGTAATTTTACTGTTCATCACAGTTCATAA
Source organism: Tanacetum coccineum (assembly GCA_026074375.1). NCBI lineage: Eukaryota > Viridiplantae > Streptophyta > Magnoliopsida > Asterales > Asteraceae > Tanacetum > Tanacetum coccineum. The sequence goes on from BQNB010016061.1 coordinate 50,687, forward strand.
AACTGTTTTTATAAAGTTAATGATTTATAACTTGTAAAATCCGTAACTTGTTCGTTATAGTTCCGTTTTTCGAGTTCCTTACATGCTCACGATCCTTGTAAAGAGTACTATTTTTATAAAATATAAAATGTAGGGCTTATGGTTCGAATTCCAATAGTATGTATAAAGATATAATTAGGGTTTTCAATTAATAAAGTTAGTTTGTATTCATTTTTGTTTAAAGACCTTGCACCATAATTTCACCAAGTGTTGTACCGTATATCTTACATGTATTTAGTCCTCTAAATGTTCATGTCATTTGTCCATATGAAATCATCAAATACTTTATATAACTTAAAAATGAATCTAGGTGGTGATTAACTTATGCAACAAGTATGTACACAATAGGAAATGAATGAATGAATATTAAATACTTTAAATAGACCTTATAGAAGACAAGTGGGATGATGAACACAAGATGTAAACCCTAACCAAGCCTTCAAAATCAAAACCCTAATCAAGAAAACCCTAAATATGTTTTCTTGATAATTCCTTGTTAAACCCGAATCCAAGCTTGCCAACACCTTGAGTAATCTTAGGTAACCTTAGAATGAACACTTGAACACTTGGATTGCCTTGGATGCAAAAATTAAATGAAACCCTAGCAACCCAATAGTGTGCCGTGGGTTTTGAGGAGGGGGAAAGGAGTTTGATGTATTTTTTTTTGTAAATGAAAAGAGTATAAGCTAGTTACTTATGACTTTCCTTTTATAGCACAAGCAAAACCATGAAACAACCTTAAATCCAAACCATGAGCTTTGAAGTGGTTTAAGGACAAGTGTAAGAGCTCTCCTCCTCCCTAGGAGGAGGGTACAAGTGATGAGACAATTACTAGAAACATGGGTCAAAGGTACATCCTTGTGTAAGGTTTAACATGTGTAGAAAAGGATTTAATGGATGTTTTGCATTTCTTTCTTGTGTAAAAGCTTAGGTCCGGTTTTGAGATGTTATAAGAAAGCAAAATAATTAAATTTTGAGTATTGGGTATAAATGTGGGTATTTGTTTGAGTGTAGATGGGTAAAGGTGCTTCCGGGTATGACCGAATGTAATTTATTGCGAAACGTAAGCGTTTTACGTAACCAACAAAAATAAATTATGAAAAGTTATAAATTATACTCCTAATAATCATATAACACTTGCTTGATGTGAACTTTAATTTGTTTGAGGTCCGTTTACATTGAACGTTGATTTTTAGTTTACGCGATTTAACTATAAGATAATAATTAAAAGCGAACGCGTAAAACTCTAAAAATAAATAATGGAATTTATTAAAGTTGTAAATAACCTGAAAATGAGAAATGTTACAGTATAAGTATGCCTTAAGACAAATAAGTCAGTTTGGACAAAAGTGAATCGGGTTGATTCTAGCATTAGCTCTAAGCGTGTTGTAACTAATTCGAATTCTGAATCTGTGTGCAAAACTTGTAACAAATGTGTAAACTCTGCAAGTCATGGAATGTGTGTTGTTAATATTTTGAATTCTGTGAATGCTACCTCCACTGTTAAAACTGTCTTGAATAAAGGGAAGCAGATCTGGAAACAAAAAGGCAGACTGTTTGATAACAGTTTGTACAAGACCAAGCGGGTTTGGAAAGCTACGGGAAAACTATTTGCAGATATTTGTTATCAATGGAGACCCACAGGAAAGACTACTGAGGTGGTTCGAGTCTATAAGCAACGGTTCCCACTTTGGCTAACACCTTAAAAGGTCCGATATACCTCGGGTTCAACTTTCCTCGTTTTCCAAAATGTACGACCCCTTTCCAAGGTTATACCTTTAACATGACTCGATCACCAACTTGAAACTCTAGAGGCTTATGCCTCACATCGGCGTAACTCTTTTAGCGATCACGAGCAGCTTGCATTCTCTGCTTAATTTGGACAATCTTCTCAGTGGTTTCATGAACAAGTTCTGGACTGGTAAGCCAAGCATCTCCGACTTCGGCCCAACACACAGGCAATCGACACTTTTGGCCATAAAGTGACTCGAATGGGGCAGCTTTAATACTAGCATGGTAGCTAATGTTGTACGAAAATTCAATCACTGTGTAATTGACTCTTCCCAACCATTCCCAAAGTCTATCACACAAGCGCTTACATAATCTTCAATAGTTGTATGGTTCTTTCGCTTTGTCCATCAGTCTCCAGATGGTATGCCATACTCATATCCAGCCTAGTACCCATAGCTTTCTGAAATGACCTCTAGAAATTTGACGTAAACCGGTGATCACGATCACAAATGATCGATACTAGTATACCATGTCTTGTGACCACTTCTTTCAAGAAACAGTCTTGCGTAGTATGTTACCATATTGTTCAGTATCCGCACATCGGTAAAGAAGTATTTAGACTTATTGATTGGTGTTCTACAATTAACCAAATGTGTTTGTATGTCCCCTCGTTTTTCCCCCCCCCTCCTTTTTGCGTTCTTGTATTATGTGTGACCAAATCCATAGAGATATTTGTCTCCCATTTCCATGAGGAATCCATGGTTGAACCAGCAAAATGCCCCCAGATAGTTTTTGGTGTTCGCCTTTGACCTCTTAAACACGTTCAAAACACTTTGCTAACAACGGGTTTCAATGTCAGCTTTCATGTTAGGCCACCAGTATAATTTCTTCATGTCTTGGTACATTTTATCAGAACCCGGGTGAACAAAATACTTCAACTGTGTGAGACACATTCAATAATCAGAGTCCTTAGATCCACCTTAGCGCTGCAACACAAACTCTGTTGTTTAGCACAAAGTTCCGTCTGCACAGCAGTTCCAACTTCCTTCCTGGCTTTTCTAGGTCCTTCGAATTCTCAATCACATACCTCATACGTCCTTCCAGTACTGGGATTTCAGGTTTTTCTTGCCTCAATTTGAGCCTCCAAGATCTGCTTGGGAAGGTCCAAACTGATAGTCATAACTAAGGCCCGAACCCGTAATGGCTTTATTCGTTCCTTTCTGCTCAATGCGTCAGCCATTACATTTGCTTATCCAGTAGATAAACGGATTTCACATCATAATCACTAAGTCAATTCCAACCACGGTGCTTCACATGTTTAATTCCTTCTGATCGAGGATGTGTAGTAAAACATTTTGTGGTCAGTGCACACTGAACCCTTGTCTCGTACATATAATCCTCCAAATCTTAGAGGCAAATACTACTCGCCTAACTCCAAATCATGAGTGGTGTATTTTTTCACATGGAGTCTTTAGTTGTCGTGAGGCATAAGCAATCACCTTTTCTCTTTGCATTAGCACTGCGCCCAACCCTTTGATTGAAGGGTCTCAGTAGCGATAAAGTCTTCATTTCCTTCGGGTAACGCTAGAATTGGTGCACTACACAACTTTTTCTTTATCAACTGAAAAGCCGCCTCTACCTTGTCGCTCCATTCAAACTTGATCTTCTTTTGAGTTAGCTTTGGTCAGTAATGGCTTGGCGATCTTTGAGAATCCTTCAATTAATCCTCGGTATAGCCTGCTAGGCCCAAAAATTTACGAATCTCCTTTGCAGACTTAGAGATGCCAATCTTTGATGATACAATTTTGCAGGATCACAGGAAATACACTGACTGTCGATCATGTTAAGCAAGGAACTGTACATTAGGGATCCAAAAATTCGCATTTAGAGAATTTTGCATACAACTGTTCCTTCTTAAGCAACTCCAAGATTAACTTGAGTTTGCCAGCAAGCTCTTGTCTTGTTCTTCTAGTAATCAGAATAACGACAATAAAGACAAAATACTAAATTATCCAGGAAAGGTTTGCACACCCGATCATGAGATCCATAAATACAACAGGTGCGTTAGTCAAACCAAACGGCAAATACTTGAAACTCATCATTTCAATCGATTCTGAATGCGGTCTTTGGAATGTCTTCTTCACGAACCCTTAGTTGATGGTAACCGACCACAGGCAATCTTGATTATTACTTGAAACCTTGTAGTTGATCGAACAAATCATCAATCCTGGGAAGCGGATAACGGTTCTTTACCGTCAGCTTATTCAATTCCCGATAATCAATGCACATCCGGAATGATCCATCTTTCTTCTTAACAACAAGTACCGTGAAGCTCCAAGGTGAGTAACTGGGTCTTATAAAGACCTTTGTCCTGACAGTTCTTTTAATTGGTCCGACAACTCCTTCATCTCGGATGGAGCCAGTCGATAAGGTTCCCGTGCTACTGGCGCAACACCAGGTATCAAATCAATTTGAAATTCCATTTGGCGGGTTGGTGAAATACCCGGCAAGTCCTCGGGAAATACCTCAGGAAAGTCTTGAACTATTGGTACTTCTTCAAGTTGCTTCTCCTTCGACTTGTCTTCCGCTTTTACAAAGTAACCTGTTCAACAAAAAAAAAAAAAAAAAAAAAAAAAAAAAAAAAAAAAAAAATAGAAAGATATGACATCCCTCCAGCAAAAACTTATGTGATAGGTACACGAGATAATTTTTATCGTGACCCGATTCCGATGTACGTCTTCCGTCACTACGAACAATTAATGTTTCATTTCCCCATGGAATACGAACGATCTTATCGGTATAAGCTATCATGGCATGATATTTTGACAACCAATCCATACAAATTATGACGTTGAAACTACCAAGTTGTATGGGCATTAGGTTGATGTTGAATGGATGATTTAGTAAATTCTCTAATGGCGAGCGAATTGATTTCTAGATTGTCCTAGGTCACTAGTGAGCGTCTCGGCTTTTCGGCTTAGGATTTGGTATAAGATGATGTCAACTTTATAGTAAGGTGGAGTAAAGGTCTGCTTAGTTGCTATGGTTACTAATTTGGTTTCCCAAAGTAAACGCGTTTTACGAATACGCACACAAAACTTTGTTTTTTTTTCAAAGATGTAAGTAAAAATGGATTTATTGACAAATGTTACGTGGTGACTACTCTCAGCATGGCATAGTCCTTCCTGAATTATACATAGGTGATCAGGCTATGTATATTTGAGGGCTAACGATGCGATGCTCATTTTCTTCTAAAACTGGTAGTTGTAAAAGAAGTATCAAAGAGTTTTATAAGATGACATAATGATTCACAAAGTGGATGTAAGGTTGTTGATAGGATGACAATAAAATGGTTTGCGAGAAATCGTATGGTGGTTTTCAAGACGATAGCAAAACGACTTATGAGTTGATAATAAAATAATTTATGTGATGAAAACGGTTTCATAAGATAAGGACAAGGTAATTCATAAAGTGTTAGTAACGTAGCTTTTGAGATGTTTGCAAAATATTAAAAATAATAATGAAGAAGGAACTAACATAATAAGATGTTGAGGGAAAATAAAAAAAATAAAGATAGCAACCTTGTTATAATGTAATGACGAACTACTAATCCTTTTAGTTTAAAAATAATTTAGTTTATGGTTTACGAAAGTGATGGTAAATTTGTTTATAAAACACAAGTGAAATAATTTGTAAATGTTGGCAAAAGTTTTATAAGGTGATGGTAAAACAACAAATTTTTTTTTTGTAATACCGAAATAGGTTATTAGGTAACTGTAAAATGGTTTATGTGATGGTAAGAACATAGTTAATAAGGTGGTATCTTATTAGATGATAGTAAAATAGTCTATTACAACAGTAAAATAGTTTTTCAAAGTGATAGTAAGACAATTTATAAACTGCGTATTTATAACCCGATAGTGAACTGATTTATTTATGGTAGTAAGACAGATTATTACAATAGTGGAATTGTTTACAAGGCGACTGTGGAATAGTTTATAGAATTTAGATTACCGAACGTGGTAAAAAAGTTGTCAATTGATAGGAAAAGATGGATTATAAAATGCTAGTTTTAATTAATCATAACAGGACGTTTGTTAAATGGCATCGGCTGGTTTTATTAGAACGACACTAAAATTGTTTTTTAAATGATACCAAAATATTTTCAAAGTAATACGTGACAGTTCATAAATGTAATTGTAAGGATTAATTGATGTACAATTGTATATGATGGATAACAAGATAGTTTATGAAAATTGACCTATTAAATAGTTTATGAGGATAGCTAAATAGTTTATTGTTGTGTACAGTAATGCTTTTCACAACATCGTAATGTTTTTAGTAAGCTTTGCATTGATAAATAGATGGTTAAATATAAAATTAATGAAGTTTTCATAATACCAATGTTTATAGATAATTGTGTTCATTGTTCTTCCGCACCAAAAGAACGTACATGTTATCTTAATACAAAAAAAAAATCTCTCATACAAGCTAGTACATAAATCATGAAGCAAGATATCTATGAGTGTCGTCCGAGTTGACTGGTCACGAGCTCCTTGAGTTTCCTAAAAGTCCCCCTCGGTCATGACGCTGACTCTTTAACCGCAACTCCAACTGCTGCTCAATCTTAACACGAGCTTGTTTCTCACGGTTACGAGTCATCTTCTTGATTGCCTCTGTAGTCTTAATCCTAGCACGCAATGAAGCATTTTCTGCCTTAGCAATGTCCTACCTAAATCATGACAAAGCCGTCAGCCATCCTCCTGTATGGCCTCCCTAATAAATGCTCTTGTATGTCTCGTATATGCATCCCCATATTTGGTCTTGTTGTGGTCCTCACAAGCCGCAACAGTAAAATCACTGCAGCGACAGGCTCTGGGTGAATGATATCTACCCGGATATCGATCGGGTCCCCAAGATTCTCCTCAGCAGGGACGGGAATATTGGATGCAGCCATAACCTGCACAAGCAAGAGTTTATATAAATCGTCTTTATATGAAACCATGCAGGATGCGTGCAGTATGAAAGGTACACACGATGTACGATGATGCATGGTGAATGAATATGCACACATGGCAGTGATGAAAATGCACAAGGCGAAATGGAAAGCATCATGGTATGAATGGATGATGTGTATGATTTAATTGGGGGTAACATGAATGAGTTAATTAATGAATGATTTGTATATATCATAAAGAAGATATAAAGACTAGATAATGTTTAGACCTACGATTTTATAGCATACTTTGTCCTAAGATGATGCTCTATCTTTATATAATAACTCTTATATAAACAATTGTAAAATAAAACGCAAGGAGTGTAATGTATATATATAAAAATAAATAATATATATATAAAATATTATATATATAATAATATATATATATATATAAAAATATAAATATATTGACCAAATAATAATATACTAACATATTATAAAATACGTATTTAACCAATCAGCCTCTAGTAAACCGTAACAACTGCAACAAGTAATTGTGTGTAATGAATGTCCCATAAAATCCCTATTTATTAATATGCAAATTTATGAAAATGGTTATAGTCCAATTAAAAAACATTTGACCTTGTTTCTCTATAACCAGGCTCAACGATGCAAAACTGTAACACCCCCAAAATTAGGGTCGTGCAGTGGAATAAGGGTTGGTTGAGTGTGATACTACATAGATCAACAATCATGATAATATGAGAACGACCTCTATATGCAGTCGTTAAAATTGATACATTGGATTAAAAAGACATTGTTTGTTACAATACCGAATGACCTTAAATAGTTCATCCAAAAAAGTAAAGAATTTAAGACTTAACAAATATTCCAAAATGTAATCATCCAAATCTTTAATAAGTAATAGACTCCAAAATGGAAACCTACCAAAGAATCCTTGTGTTTCTCCGTACCTTATTGACCTGAGAAAAACATGCTTTAAAATGTCAACATAAAGTTGGTGAATTCACCAGGTTTATAAATGATACAATAGGACCACAATGAATACCGATTAAGACGTGTAACACATAAATATCTTAAAAGTAATTATGAGTGCACAACTCATTGACATCGAATCACGACATATATGTATGCAATTTAATGCACTAAATGTGCCCTGGTAATGTTCCACCGCAACATCCCAAATTTGTACCGACATGTATACGTTCATTATTTCATTACTTCGAAACTTATTACCGCTACCACCCGAACGTGGATGTCAATCCCGAAAAAATCTATTCATAACATTCGCGCTCGCTAACTAGCAATTGACAGTTCATGATAGTGGGCAATAGTGGGTTTCGCTACTTAGGCCAACTCGTAATATGTTTAAAAGAGTACTTGCGTCCAAATGTAAAATGATGCATGTTTCTCACCCCAAAGTTGTAAAACAATGTAATTGTATAAAAGCGTGCTAGTTAAATCACCGTAAGTTGAATGATTGATTATCTAAATCAAATGAGTAGAATCGTCCTCGCAATTTGAAATGCAACCTAACAAATTAAGGCCGAATGATATAAATGTATTTCATAACAATTAAAACATCCACATGTCGTAAAGTTACACCACCACCTAATATAGATATATTAATTCATAAAAAAGTAAAATAATACTTAACCGTACTTAGTTAAATGAAACTAGTGTACTTTTATACTTAAAATAAAAATATTAATTTTATATTTATTAACCATCAATTGTTAAAAATGTCTGATTTAATAATTACATTTCATTAATAGATTTAATTGTTCAAATAAATAATGTAAATAAAAGTAAAAATAATGCGCGAGATCTTTAAAACCTCTTATCTTATCGTAATCGACTCCGTTTCATACGTTTCAAAGCCCACGTCTTCGTATTAAAATACTTTATCAACACATTCATATTTATAAAGTTTAAACCTCTTGATGAACAGTAACATTAACTGTTACAATTATAGTTTATAAAAACTATTAATATAAAATAAATTGATACGTAACTTGATTAAATCATAACTCTTCATTATAGTATCCGTTTCTCGAGATCCTTATGTCTCTTGTGATAAGTATTAAGATAATATATCAAAAAATTTATTATATAAGATTTATATCCCTGAAAACATAAATATTTTACTGTTCAAAACAGTTAGTTTTATAAAATTTAAATAAAAACAACTTGTAAAAAACGTAACTTGTTCGATATCATACCCTTTATTCGAGTTCCTTACATGCTCACGATCCTTGTACAGAAACTATTTTTTATAAAAATTTATAAAACATATGGGTTTATGGTACGATCCAACAGTAGTGTATTAAAAATAAAATTAGTGTTTTCATTTATAAGTTAATTTGTATTTAATTTTTACTATAAAGACCTTGCACAATAATTTCACCAAGTGTTGAACCGTAAAACATACATGATTATAGTCCTCTAAATGTTCAAGACATTTTACCATATGAAAACACCAAACAACTTAATAAAATTAAAAGTGATCTAGGTGGTGATTAACTTTATACTAACAGGAGTATTTGAACACAAAATAAACTAATGAATTACTGTAATACTATAGAATAGACCTTATATAAACAAGATGATGATGAACACAAGCATGTAAACCCTAATCAAGCCTTCAAAATCAAAACCCTAATCAATAAACCCTAAATATGTTTTCTTGGTTATTCCTTTTAAACCGATCCAAGCTATGCCACACTCTTGAGTAACCTTAGGTAACCTTAGAATGAACACTTGAATGCTTGGTATGCCTTGGATGCAAAAATTAAATGTAACCCTAGCACAAAAAATATATGCTGTGGGTTTTGGAGGAGTGGAGAGAGTTTGATGTATTTTTTTCTTGTAAATGGAAATAGAAATATTTAGTTAACCTAGGGCTTACCTATTATAATGTCAAGAAAACCCTAAACAAGCTAAAAAGAAACCATGGAAGCTAGGTGTAATCAAGACAAGGTGTAAGAGCACTCCTCCTCCTAGGAGGAGGGTACAAGTTGACAAGCCAACTTTAGAAACTTTAGGATCCTAATGTACGATTGTTTAGAATAAACAATAAATAAAAAGTAATTAGTGAAAGTTTTGCATTTCTATCCTTGAGAAGCAAGCTTATGCCGTTCTATGAGTTTATAATAAGTAAAATAAAATAAATTTTGAGTATGGGTATAAATGGTGGTGAAATGTTTGAGTGTAGATGGGTAAAAGGTGCTATCCGGGTACGCCAATGAATATATTGCGAAACGTTAAGTCGTTTTACGTAACCAACAAAAATACGTTATGAAAAGTTATAAATTATACTCCTAATAATCATATAACACTTGATTGATGTAAACTTTAATTTGTTTGATGTCCGTTTACATTAAACGTTGATTTTTAGTTTACGCGATTTAACTATAAGATAATAATTAAAAGCGGACGCGTAAAACTCTAAAAATAAATAATGGAATTTATTAAAGTTGTAAATAACCTGAAAATGAGAAATGTTACACCTACTAGTAGAAACTAAGTATTACAAATATTCCTAACATAGAATCATCTAATTTTTTTTATCACAAACAACATTAGACTTTTGATTACTATCCTCAGAACCATAAGCTTTGAATTCAGGCTCTTTGAATACATCAAGACCAGAATAAGATAGATCAAGCTTTTAGTGTCTATAAAGATTAAATGATGGGTGGAGCACAAACAAATTTAAAATCCCCAAACCCTTTTGACTTTTTATCATTTATCATACTCCCAAACAGTTGTCTAGGTCCTTTTTAGTCTTTATTCAAAATTCACAATTTTAAATTCAATGCCTCATTTTCTTAGCTGAACTTATTTTCAACTCACTTTAAAGTACATTTATTTCATAGTCATTGCAAGCAAACTTCCCTTTTAATAACTGCAACTTCTTCACTAAAAAACCTCATACTTTCTATATGTGATAAGTTGATTCATCTACAGTTGCAACACCTCTTTTAAAAAAGTACTGCATGAAAATTTAGTTTGATTAAGCCTAAACATCAAATCATCACATGTTTCCAAGGGTTTCATAGTTTTCATAAGGTTATTAAGCAAGTTTTATCATTGAATACCTTAGATTCTAAAATGCCATTAGAGCCCCCCCCCCTCCCCCCCTCCCCCATGTTTGTCCAAACTTGTTCTTCTGCCATATCACTCCAGTCAAAACCTACACCATCTATAGCCAACATTTCCTTTAAAGATGTATCTTCATTGTTTCCTTGCTTCTTAGTGTTGTCTTGATTTATGAACTGACCCTCTTTGTTCCTTGGTGCTCTACATTCTCTGGCAATATAGCAACCCATAATTTTCTAGTATTTCATCAATGTAATCTCTATGTATTATATTAAGTACTACTTTTTAGCGAGAATAAAATTTTGTTTCATTCCATTCCATTACGTTTCATAGTTTATATTTCTAAAGTAAACAAGTTCACGCAACAATCTATGCTATCTCTATCTATGTTTATATCAAGCAAACATCATAACATGTCAAATCAACAATCTAATATCCATTTTATCATATACGTTATTCATTTAACAAAGTTTTCACAACGATAATACCAAATGAGCTTAAATTGTTAACATTTATGCCTAAACCCTAATTTTGGGTAATGTAAACATTTAAGATAAATGTACAAGTGATCAAAGCTCATATACAAGTAATATAACATCCCATTTGAAATATAAACTCCCTCCAAGAAAGGTACAAGTTCTTAAAGCATAATGTACAAGTCATTAATGCACGACATCCAAAATAGCTGTTTTACCTCTATTTTCCTAAGTAATCTTGTACAATCTATCAAGTACAAGTTACAAGCAAGTCATATACTTCATTTACAATCTATATTCATTCTTATTTCATGAAATTTCAAGAAATCCAAGTTAAAAACCCCTAACCCAAGCTAAATAGTAACTCGTGACCTGTTTATTGATTTTTATCCGTTTTAAACCTCAACCAACACACAAATAAGTTATAATAACTTATTTTACAACATTACCAATCATATTCTATCATCATTCCATCATTTCATTTCAATTATACATGAAATAAATCCAAGAAACCCTAAACATGCCCTAATGTGAACTATTGACCCGTTTACTCATTTTTGCCCATTTAAAATCCAAACTACTTATCAATTCTTGTTACTAACTCCTAATACAAGCCTTGTGATTATTTATCCACACTTATAACACAAGTATATACGAAATTCAAACCTAAAAACCCTATACGTGTAGATCCCAATGATAGATCTTTCAGCCTATTAGTAGGGTGGTAGATGACTTGTATAAATACAACTCAGTCAACAAGAGAGGCTCTGAAATGATCACTAGTACTAAGTCAGAGATATAAAACCCACTTTTGATTGTGCTAAAAGAACAATAAATATAAGGACTAATATTGTTTCCAATAATTGGAATTCACTAACTAAAATTAAATTGTGTTCTGAATGGTATATTTCACTATGTCCATAAGGGTCCTTTTATATCGTTAGGAAACCCTAATAACTTAATACATAAACGCTTATAAAAGATATTCAATATCACTTCCTATAAAACTCCATTCATAAGTCCTAACTAACTATTTACATTTTTTACAACCTGACAAACTATAACATTACCATTAGTAACCAATATTGTACTACCATACAGAATTGACGAATATTGCTCTACCAGGAGAAACTAATAAGCAACCAGTAGTAATTACTAAATATACCAGTAGTAACTATGATACAATATTCCTACAATCCCCCAAACCTTGTAATTTGACATTGCTTAAGTTCAAGTTTCAATGATATAGCTGTCGTCTTAGCACCATTATGATTAAAGTAGTCCATTTTTGCACCATCTAAAACTGAAATATAACCTTGAGCATCCAAAACAGCTTGTGCAGTTGACATTAAGCAGTAGTAAGTCATCATTAAGCCATTCCACTTAACCTTGTTGAATAATCTAGAAACTATAGGATCAATGAGATTGGTCTTGTCAGCATCTCATCGGTCTTTGAACAGCAACAATAAAGAACCACCACAGCTACATGAATGGATTTGATGAGCCTCTACCAAGTAGCCATTCACTCTTGGGCTAGTCAGTCCTTTGGCACCCAGAAAGGGTCAAATCTATGGTGGACTGAGAACCAGTTTCAACTTTCAGAACATGAATCATAGTAAGTTGAAAACTATATGATTTTTGGTAAATCATTACAACCATGAACGGATTTGATATGTCTTTACCTGTAGCCGTTTGCTCAGGACTAGCCAACTCTTAACTATGAAGTATGGTGAGTTGATTACCATACAACTTATTAGCAAGTTGTCAACTATATAAACGGATTTGTTAAGTCTTTACCAAAAGCCGTTTGCTGTTGGACTAGCCAACTCTTAACTATGAAGTATGGTGAGTTGATTACCATACAACTTATTAGCAAGTTGTCAACTATATAAATGGATTTGTTAAGTCTTTACCAAAAGCCGTTTGCTATTGGACTAGCCAACTCTTTGTTGTCTGTTAGACATGGTGAGTTGAATACCATTTGCTGTGTGGTGGTAAGCCAGCACCCAAACCCTGAAAACAGTTGCTTTTTGTTCAAAATTTCTTGTCCATATAACCATCTAACATGCCAAAAACTATTTTCACATCCAAAACTTTTATTACACTTGGTGCAAAAGCTAATAAGTATAGAGATACTGGATAAATAATTTATATATCAAAAATATAGTTTAGAGAGCAAAAAGATTTATGATATATTATATAATTAACGATACTAGTCATGAACACCAGCCCGCTTGGAATCTGCAATTTGTTTCTTTAGAAACTTAACTAACTGAACTGCAGTGGTAAGTTCGTTACCCACTGCTCCATGACCAATTTCCAACTGATAATCCAACATTCTTTCTATAAGCGTGACAGTGAGGGGATACTTCTTGTCCACAAACATATAAATGACAAGGCCACTTACTGTCTCCAACACATGAATACTAGAAAAAGAATATAACTTCCAACTTTGAATTCTCCATTTGTGTTAGCTCTTCCAAAATTCACTGCCATCATCCACTTCAGGTGAATCTGTCAAAACCCGTAGATCACCCCAAAGAATAAGACCAACTCCGTCAGCTTCATTGTCTTGATAGTAAGTCACTACACGGCCATATATAGTCATCAAATCTTCTCGAGTGACTAAGTGGAGTATTTCCCGTAGACTGGTGAAATACTTAAGAGAGTTGTCTTTTCTGTAGATGACATTGATTGTTCCTAACCTCGTAGGCAACAATTCCTAATCTACAACTGCATAGAAGGGAACAAGAGTGTCGCAATCAGAATCATCCTCCTCATCAGAAGCATACTTGAGACACATCTTGTGTTCAGCATCAGGATCTCCTGTTTCTATTGGTATAGTAGATTTAGAAATATGAAGTCCTTTCCTAGCAACAGACTTCCTCTTTCTAGGAGTCCTCTTTGAAGATTCCACCTTTTCTTCCACAACCTCAGATGCCTTAGAAGTTCGTACATCTTTAGATGGAATCGGAAGTTGTGCACCTGTATCCTCCATAGTAGCAGATGTAGCCTCAACCTCAGATTCCTTAGGTCTCTTTGAAGAAGGTTGTTCCAATTCATCACCAAGCCTCTTTGATGCTCTTGTGAAATCATGTTGATTAAGGGTTGAAAGATGACTCTAGAGCCTTTCAAACTCTTCCTTGAGCCTATGTGCACCGAGTGACTTCACATAAGTCATGGTTCAGCCTTTGTTGTAGATAGTTGCACTCTGGTTCTTGACAAAAGTTCTCATAAAATCCCTTTGCTCAGCTTGGGACATAGGTCTATCCTTTCTAGCTTTAGCCTTTTGTTCAGAAAACTGCCTTCGCTTTCTATCAACCATCTCCACCATGGCACTAGCAAAATTCCCCTCAGGTAAATTAGAACCTATGAGAGTTCTTGAGAGCTCTTCATTTGGCTGAATCTTTGCTATGATTGTTATCTAGTCATCGTCAGTATAGAGCATGGCAGCTGCTTGAACCTCTTGTTGTCTCTTCTTTTATTGAGCAAGGATGTCAAAGTCCTGATCTAATTGACATGCTAAGAGTTCATCTTGCCAAAGAAGTTCTTCTTGTTGTCTCTCCAGCTCTACATGTTCTTGAGTGTGTAACCTTTCAGCTGCCTCCCATCCAAGCCTTTCATCTTCTAACTGCTTAAAAGTCCCCTCTTGAGTAGGAGTTGGTTCATCCACCAATTGGGCCTTTCCCTTATCAACAGAAGTGCTGACAGGAGGAACTTGTTCACTACCTGCAGAAAATGTTGAACTACCCGTAGGAACTGACACGGCAGCAGGAATGGTACCACTACCAGTAGTAATGGGTATATTACCAGGAGTAACAAAGATATCAGCAGGAATGTCTTGATTAGCAAAACTATGTGTAAGACTACCAGGAGTAACTGCATTTGGTGAAAACTCCATCCTAGAAGAAGTGTCTTCTGAAGCACTTCCTTTACTTGCCCTTGTGTATGTTTTCACACTTCTTGAAGAAACTTGAGTTGGTGACTTAGCAACTCTCTCAGCATGCAGTTTAGTTTGAGAAAGTATGTGAGTAGCTGCAAGAGTACTATAGCTGATGTCTTGTTCTTGAGACTCCCCTGAGTCGTTATCTTTTAAAGGAGTGACAAAGGATGATTGTTGTTCAGCTAGTGAAGCATTTTCCAGAGTAAGGAGTGAATCCATGTCAATTTCTTTCTCCACTCTTTCAGCATCATCATCAGAATCAGATATTACCGGTTTCCTTTTCCTTTTCTTGAGCGCACCTTTCAGCTTTTTGACTCTCATAACCAAGGTAATTATAGCAGTTCCAAGTGTCTTTTTGGTATCCTTGAGCTCCGACTCCAAGGATGTTGTTGTCTGCATAAACTTGGAAACAAGGGAAGATAAAGCAGTTAGAGTCAAAGGGTCCTCAGCAACTCCTGAAGGTTGACCTGCAGAGGGAGTTGCTTCATGGGACCTAGGTGGAGACTCATGGAATGAGCCTCCTGCAGTCTCATCTTCCACAAAGGTAGAAGTGAGAGGTTCTTCATCAGGCTCATTGAGCCTTGAAGAAGATGGTTGGTCATGGTCAGAAGGAGGAATGTTGGTACCTTTTCTGGGTGGTGAGGTGGTAGTTGGTGCAATAATGGGTGGATTGGGGACATTGACTGGAGATGGTATGGGAGCAGGAATGGGAGGTTGATCAGCTGGTTCAGCTGGCCTTTCACCCTGATCCTCTGCTGCACCTGCCAACATAGCAGGCAGCAATGGCATATGTGCCCCAACAAACCTCATCTTCATATTTGCAAATACCTTTTTGGTCATCTTATGAGGCTAGGGTATTGAGTTGTTGTTTGCAGTTTGATTACCCAAAATCATTTGTAAAAAACCTAGGGTACATCAAAACTTTTCTTAATACTCATGTTATAACCATACCCTCAAAAATAAGTCTTGAAAATTTATAAACACTTCCACTTGATAGACAGATCAGGGCAGTAGCAATAGCACTACCAAACTGACCCATCCACCAGATTTGGAGCTTAGGCAGTGGATAATTGTATGAACCAAAAACCTCCATTGAGGTGAAAACCTATTTTTCCAAAAGGTTAGGTGTCCCTCAGTTTGGTAACCAATGTGGGTAAGTCCAGCATAGATCTCGGGGTCTGGAAGGTTACTAAGACCTCCCTCATCTGCCAATTGGAGGTTACTCCTGACAGAGGCTTCAGATATAGTGTATTGAGCACCATCAATGGTTGCAACTATGGCTGGAGGACCCAACTCAGCAAGTCTGAGTGAAGCAGTCCTCCAAAATTGCTTGACTAAAGAGTCATATATGAAGGGATCATGAGATATTGCATACCTGAGAGAAGTGCCCCTTAAGAAGTCCAACATTGGATGGTAGTCATCACTGCCATTGGGTTTGAGCAAATAACCCACCTTGTTGTGGTCAAAAACGTATTTTAAACCCGCCATTGATGAGTTGGTAGTAGAAAAAGTGGAGATGAAGTAAGTGTTAGTGCTGGTATATGATCGCAATGGTAAGTAGGTGCTGGGGGAGAAAGGAATTGAATTTATAATTGTGAGATCTCTTTAACCTAATTGGAGAGTATAAAAATGTAGTTTTCTTTTTAATAATTACTGATAGACGTAAAGTAAAATAGTAATTATTTAATTAAGAAACCTATTGACTAAGAGAGTGCCATAAAAATTTCCAACGGTAATTTTGCATTAAAGAAAAATTAATTTCTCTCTACCCGCACCAACTGTCATCCATCAGAATAAATTTAGTCAACCAGTAGTAACTGTTAAACCACCAGGACCAATGGGAATCAACCAGTAGGAATGGTTAATTACTAGCACCAGACTAAAATTATGAACTTTTTCACCATCAAAGCATAAGATCACCTCTAAATCCAGGCGTACCTGCAAAATTTTAGTCCAAAATCCAAAAATAGAATGTAGGATAGGACTAATGAGTAGTAGAAACAACCCAACTACCAGAACAAACAAGTAAAACTTATAGAAGAAACAAATAAAACTACCAGAAGAAACACACTTCTATAACTAAAACTAACTTTGGGAAAAATAATTCAAACAAAAACCCAAAATAACAAAAATACTAAGTATACAACACATGCCTCCCCTTAGGGATTGTCCTCCCCTCAATGTTAACTTTAAGCATCCCAATGTTAACCACTAAGTAATTAAACCTTGGTCCATCAAAATCTTTGGTTAACAAATCAGCCACATTTTGGTCAGTGTAAATTTTAAGCACCTGAATTAATCTTTTCTCATTAGCATCTCTAATAAAATAGTGCCTAATTTCTATGTGTTTTGTTCTTTGATGAAAAACTGGATTTTTAACAATACATATAGTACTTTGATTATCAATAAAGATTTTGGTATTCATGAAATTGAGACCATAATCTAACATTTGGTTTTGAATCCAAAGTACCTGACCACAGCAATGTGCAGCAGCCACATATTCAGCTTCAGTAGAGGAGGTAGCCATAATTGTTTGCTTTTTACACTGCCATGAGATCAATCTTCTACCAAGAAACTGACAGCCACCTGTGGTGGATTTCCTATCATTGTGATTTCCATCATAGTCACTGTCTGTGTAAGCCTCTAATTCAAATGGAGAATCTCTAGGATACCAAAGGCCCAATTTTGGTTGACCTTTGAGATACTTAAAGATTCTCTTTACAGCAAGAAGATTGGAAGTCTTAGGAGTGACTTGAAACCTAGAACAAGTACTGACTACAAACATAATGTCAGGCATAGAAGCTGTCAAGTACATAAGTGAACCAATCATTGATCTGTAGAGGTGAACATTCACATCATCATCAGGTCCATTCTTGTCTTTAGGTTTCTGAGGTTCATAAGGTGTAGTAGCAGTCTTCACACTTTCCAAATCAAATTTCCTTAGAATCTTAGCAACATACTTGCCTTGAGATATGAAGATCCCATCTGATCTCTGCTCAACTTGTAGACCCAAGAAGAAAGTGAGTTCACCCATAGAACTTATCTCAAATTCACTCTGCATTAAATCTTCAAACTCATCACACTGTGCCTTCTTTGTAAAACCAAAAATAATGTCATCCACATAGACTTGAACTAGGATGATATCTTTTAAGTCCTTTTTGATGAAAAGAGTTTTGTCTATGGTGCCTCTCCTATATCCATTCTTCAACAAGAAGGTGGAAAGAGTTGTATACCAAGCTCTAGGAGCCTGATGTAGACCATATAGAGCTTTGACTACCTTGTAAACTTTCTTTGGATGCTTTGGATCCACAAATCCTTAGGCTGAGTGACATATACGTCTTCTTCAATCTTCCCATAGAGAAAGGCACTTTTAACATCCATCTGATAGACCATGAAACCTATGAATGAGGCATAGGCTAAGAATAACCTTATGGCTTCAATTCTTGCAACTAGAGCAAACACCTCATCATAGTCAATGCCCTCTTCCTGTCTATGACCCTGGGCTACTAATCTAGCCTTGTTCCTGATTACAATCCCTCTTGCATCCTTCTTGTTTTTGAGAATCCACTTAGTTCCAATTTCCCTTTTTCTTAGAGGTAAATCCACAAGAATCCATACATTTTGGAACTGGAATTGCTGCATTTCTTCTTGCATAGCTTCCACCCAACTAGGGTCTGTCTTGAGAACCTGCATTGTTAGTAGTTGCATTGGAAGGACCTGCAGAAGGGTTAGTTGATCTAACACGACTATAATCCATTGAGTCTGTTAGATAATCAAGATCAAAGTACCAAGCAGGACCTGTTTGAGCAACATTAGGTTTATTCTCAAGAAATTTAACATTCATAGTCTCTTCCACCCTCTTAGAAGCCAAATTGTATACTCTATAGGCCTTACCCTGAGTAGAGTATCCAACTAAAAAACCTTCATCTGATTTCCCATCAAATTTGCCCAGCTGGTCAATGGTATTGAGAATAGTGACATGACACCCAAAAGGTTTTAAATAACTGATAGTTGGAACAATACCAGTTAGCAGTTCATATGGAGTCTTGTTATGGGGGTTGGTCACCAAAACCCTGTTTAAAACATAACAAGCAGTAGCAACTGCTTCAGTCCAAAACATGGTAGGAAGAAAAGAATCTGCTAGCATAGTCCTAGCAGCCTCAATGAGGGTTCTATTCTTCCTCTCTGCAACTCCATTTTGTTGTGGAGTTCGGGGATTACTATAATCTCTCTTAATACCCTTTGACCCACAGAATTCAATTAAATCCCTATTCTTGAACTCTGTCCCATTATCACACCTAATAACTTTAACTTTCTTGTTTAATTGGTTTTCAACTAGTTTGATAAATTCCTTAAGGATACCAACCGTTTCATCCTTTTTAGCTAGAAAGAACACCCAACTAAACCTGCTAAATGCATCTGTGATGACAAGGCAATAAAATTTATGGGAAATACTCCTTACAGATGTGGGTCTAAATAAATCCATGTGAAGCATCTGTAAGGGCTCACTAAAAGAGCTCACAGCAGTCTTGGCCTTATAGGAGACCTTGTGTTGCTTGCCTTTGTTGCAGGCCACACAAGTATGGTCATTCTGAAAAAGTTTGGGGGGTAAACCTCTAACCAAATTACCTTTAACCAATTTGTTCATATTTTTAAAATTAACATGACCAAGTCTCCTATGCCATTGAGTAGATTCATCCAATGTGGCTTTAGCAAGCAAACAAGCCAAATCTCCTTGAGGAGCAAGATCCTCTAAATTGAAACTGTATAGATTGTGCTTTCTTGGGACTTTAAGTAGTACTTGAGTTTCATCAGGTAACTTGAAGTCTTTAGTCAGCACAAGGTCGTACAGTATCAGGTAACTTGAACTCTATTGGGTTTGAACACACTTGGAAAAGGTCGTATAGTATTATTGGTTCTACCATAAGCAACTAGGATTGGGTAGTTTGGTCTACCAGCAGGAACTGCTTTACCAGTAGGAACTGGAGTAGGAAAATTGCGTCTACCATTAGTAACTGGTTTAGACAAATTTCGTCTACCAGTAGGAACTGGTGTAGACAAGTTTGGTCTAGTAGAACTAATGTCAACTATACCATACTGAAGTAATACTGCACGAGGAACAATTTTATTTGATGGATCCACTCG